>SKCR01054525.1:0-29627 GCA_019454045.1 Zanthoxylum bungeanum | reverse complement strand
TTCAAAGGTTGTACAGGAAGGAGGCAGTCATGTTTTGGGAATCATCCCAAAACCTTTGGCAGAGGCAAATCTTATTGGTTCATCAAACGGAGAGGAACTGATCGTGCCAGGTATGTCTGAACGACTGGTAGAAATGATTAACCGTTCTGATGCTTTTATTGCTTTGCCAGGTGGCTTGGGCACATTGGAGGAAATGTTTATAGTACTATCTTGGGCGAACCTGAACATACACCAGAAACCGCTTGGACTACTCAACGTTGATGGATTTTATGATTTTCTTTGTGTGTTTCTTGATGATGCTCGGAGAAATGGGTTCGTGTCAAAACCTATGAAAGAACTCCTCTTTACTGCCAGAACTGCTCCGGATCTAATAGACCAACTTATAGCCTATGAACCGAAAGTTGACCCTATCATTTCAAAAATAAAATGGTCTGAGGACGATCGTGGTAAGAAGCGACGAATAAATCTGGATCTTAACCTTTAATTTTCCTGTAGAATTTCAGCTAACCAGGTATTATTTTCTAAACTCTTCTTTCACTGTTTAAGACATTGGGGACAATGTCTCATTTAGGTTTGGGGGTGAGGTATAGTTAATAGTACTTGTTTGTACTGTGTGTTTTTATTTTTAGTCCAAAATTTTTCGAAAAATACAAAAAAATTGAAAATTTTTCAAAAATTACAAAAATATTTTGCATTTTTGTGTTTTTATTTTAACTAAATGGTGAAATTGGTAAGAAATAGCCGAGTAAGGAGTTTCCACTCTTGAGACGTATTTCAAACCATTTATTTCGAAACAAGTTAATTTTTGTTTATTTCATTTTGAATTATTTAATTTGTGAATTCTCCATAATACTGACTAAAATGAATCTTCATATGCTCATTTGACAGGTATTATCAACATGCATAGTAACATGCAGACATGAGCTGTAATTGAAAAGCTTGTAATATTTCGTGTTCTAGTTTAATTGGAGGAAACATCTATTAATAGTTATGGAATAAAAAAAAAAAATCATTTCTGATATAAAAAAAAATAAAGTATCTAAGATCCGGGTTATTAAGTCTGTAAGGGTGTTTTAACACCTAGTGCCCTAAAACCAACTGGTTTGGGAGTCATTGGCCCAAAGCTCGTTACATGGATCAAAGATACTGCAAAATATATATATCTGAAGTCTGAGTAATTAAGTTCGTAGGGGTGTCTTAACACCTGGTGCCCTAAAGCCAACTGGTTTGGGAGTCACCGACCCAAAGCTCGCTACATAGACGGAAGGTATTGTATATAAATAAAAAGTCAAAATTCAGAAAAATCAAAAAAAAAAAAATCAGAAAAATCAGAAAAATTATTCCATTGCTACAAAAAGGTGTGAAATCTGATAGAACTTTAGGACAAAAATATTACTCTCTTATCAACTGCACTTATGACTGTTGTGGGCAAAAATGAGTTGTTTAATATTATGTTGGCTGTGTATATGAAGAATGGTAAAAATAATCGGAGAATTTACTTATTTAGTAATTTAGAAAGAAACAAAACAACTAGAAACTTGTAGTAGAAGTTTCACCTGATTAGTTACTATCTTCTTTATTCTCGTTTCTCTTGTCTTTTTGCTTTTGTGTGCATTAGTTTTACTGCCTTTTTACTTTTGTAAAATGTTTGTGGGTATCATTGCTGTAAACCCTCACGAGACTACAACTCGTCCACTAGGGACACCTAGGGGTTTAAAGGCTTGTTGCATACGCTAAATGCAACCGTGATCCCTACGAAAGTGGCTTAGTTTAATTTTAATTTTATTTTGTTGTTTTTCTCGAGGACTAGCAAAATGTTAGGTTTGGGGGTGTGATGAGCGGAAAATATATCAATATTTACCGCCCCTTTTACTTAATATTTTGTTTAGTTTCTCGGGTTTGATGAACGTTTTGATATGTTTTATTTTATTTTGCAGATAAATAATATCGGGACTCAATGAAATCATTTAGGATGAAATGTGGATCAAATAAGGGCAATTATTGGACTTGATATATTAATTTTGGAGATTGGAAATTTGAAAGGGCGTTTTGACGAAGTGCAGTTTTGGAAATTCCAGTTTTGCACATCTGTCGTATGTTGGGCATAACTTTTTACTCAGATATCGGATTGAGCTGATTCAAGTGCCAGATTAAAGAAGACTCAAAGATCTACAACTTTGAAAGAGAAAATATTTTCGAATTCTGAAGATTTCATGACCGAAATTGATGAACCATCCAGAAGTGTGTGGAGTGTAATTATTAAAAGTCATTATCAATCATTTTCAAAGCAAAATATTAATTAATTAATAATTAATAAAAATTATCAAATCAACACCAAACAAGATAAGAAATTATTGGAGCAATTATGGATTTGGTGGAGTAATTAGTGGAGAAATTAATAATGGATTTGGTGGAGAATTTGATGGATGATTTGATGGAGGCAAAATTTTGCCTATAAATACCAAGCCATTTCATTTGTAAAATTCATACTTTCTTCTTTGAAATCCTTAATGAAAAAATAAAAAGATTGTATCTAGTTTGTTTATTTTTAGTTTTCAGTAATTAATTTTCACTTTCGCACTTTCTTTTCTTTACTTTTCAGTTTTACTTTCCGTAATTTACTTTTACGCATAACACTTTCCTTTCTTTACTTTTTCAGTTTTTATTTTTCAACCATGAGGAGGTAACTTCCCTCTGCCGAGGTGAAAGGTAATTCTTTTACTGTTACTATCTTAGATTAATCTCCCTTAGACACAACATATTCACTATCTAAAATTTGACTTAAAAAGGAATACCGCTATATTGGTCGGTGGGCTATTTAATTTAAACTGTTAAACTGACTAAGCAAGGATACCGCCAGATTGGTCGGTTGGTAATTTAATTTTGGTTCCGCCTTTATGGCTGGTTATTTCTTTATCGCCTACATGGCAAGTTCATGGACAAATTTTACCGCCTTTATGGCTGGTCGGACTTAACTTGACTTAATCAGGATACCGCCTATATGGTCGGTTGGTTTTAATCTCACAAGTGATTATGTTATACTAAGGGAGATATCTAAGTTAGTAATTAGTAAAAGTAATTCCTTTTATCTTGGCAGTTTATTTTCATTTACTTTCCCGCTTTTACTTTCTCGCAGTTACTTTTTAGCATTTTTATTTTATGTCTTTTAAGTTTTCATTAGCCATAGCTATGTATTGTAACTAAGTTAGTATCTAGGGTTGTGATGAATTTCAATATAACCGGTTTATAAGGGGTTAGATTATAGGTTGGGTAATTTAAAGATTTATTTAATGAGTCTTAATCTTAATGCTTTTTATTAACTGGCCATTAATTTAATTATTGAATCTATTTATTTACAAATATCTAATTAAATAGAGAAGAGAATGATTGTTTGATTGATTGAATGTGGTTTTGCACAATAAATAAATAAATAAAAAGACAAAAGAAAATACTAAGGAAAATAGCAAAAGACACAAAGATCTAGGGTTGTGAATCATTCTAATATCATTTAAAAAATGAAGTGGTTATTTTATGTTTGTGTAATAAATCAGTTTACTAACCTGGAACACTAAATTATGCAAAAGCCTCTGTCGATGGTCAGACGCAAATACCCAGTTTAACCCAATTGAACCATATGTCTATGTCAACCAAATTATCTGGATTCATTAAGTGTAAGTTCCAATTATGGCTACCCCCGCCCGACAGGTATATTCCTATCCTGTAAGGAAATCTATTAAAGGGTTATCTATCCTCAAGGAAGATCGTGGGCTATTAAGTCTAAGGCTGAAACCTAAAATCCTATGTCTAGTTCATTTTAGATTTACCACATCAATCTTATTGGTGATCAGACAACAAGAAGCATTAAGCTTAAGACTTAATAAGTAAACCTTTAAATTACCCAAACTATAAAACAACCCCTTATAAACCGGTGATATTAGAATTCATCACAACCCCAGATAACTAACACATAACTAGGGCTAGTAACAACTTAAAAGTAAAAGACATAAAGTAAAAATACTGAAAAGTAAAAGACATAAAGTAAAACTGAAAAGTAAAATAAAATAAAATGCTAAGGTAAAAGGAATTACTTTTACTACTACTAATTTAGATATCTCCCATAAAATAATATATAAACTTGTGATATTATTTTACCAACCGACCAATCTGGCGGTATCCTGATTAAGTCAAATTAAGTCCAACCAGCCATATAGGCAGTAATATTTGTCCATAATCCAGCCATAAGGCGGTACCAAAATAAATTTACCAACCGACCAATCTGGCGGTATCCTTGATTAGTCAGGTTTAAACCAGATTAAATTGAATTGCCAACCGACCAATATAGCGGTATCCTTTATTAATCAGTATTTTAAATAGTGAATATATTATTTTTAAGGGAGATTAATCTAAATAGTAACAGTAAAAGAATTACCTTTCACCCTAGCTGGGGAAATTACCTCCTCATTACTGAAAAAAATAAAAACTAAAAATTAAAGAAAGAAAAGTATTGTGCGTAAAAGTAAATTGCGGAAAGTAAAAACTGAAAAGTAAAGAAAAGAAAGTGCGAAACTGAAAATTAATTACTGAAAACTAAAAATACAAACGAGATACAATCTCTTATTTATTCATTAAGAATTTCAAAGAAGAAAGTATGAATTTTACAAATGAAATGGCTTGGTATTTATAGGCAAAATTTTGCCACCATCAAATCATCAATCAATTTCTCCACCATTTACATTATTAATTTCTCCACTAATTACTCCACCAAATCCATAATTGCTCCACTAATTGCTTATCTTGTTTGGTGTTGATTTGATAATTTTTATTAATTATTAATTAATTAATATTTTGCTTTGAAAATGATTGATAATGACTTTTAATAATTACACTCCACACACTTCTGGATGGTTCATCAATTTCGGTCATGAAATCATCAGAATTCGAAAATATTTTCTCTTTCAAAGTTGTAGATCTTTGAGTCTTCTTTAATCTGGAACTTGAATCAGCTCAATCAGATATCGGAGTAAAAAGTTATGCCCAAAATACGACAGATGCGCAAAACTGGAATTTCCAAAACTGCACTTCGTCAAAACGCCCTTTCAAGTTTCCAATCTCCAAAATTAATATATCAAGTCCAATAATTGCCCTTATTTGATCCACATTTCGTCCTAAATGATTTCATTGAGTCCCGATATTATTTTATCTGCAAAATAAAATAAAACATATCAAAACGTTCATCAAACCCGAGAAACTAAACAAAATATTAAGTAAAAGGGGCGGTAAATATTGATATATTTTCCGCTCATCAGCGACCCATGAGATCCCCGGATATGTTAGCAGTAAATCCGGTCGTCGGACTATCCGAACACGTACGTACCTAGTACTATATTTTTACCGATTTACAAGACATGGTTGGCTTCTAGCAAAGCACCGTGCCTGCCCAATTCTCCAGAAATATCCTTACAGGAATATGTGATCTATATCAGGCGTAGTATACAAAGTATTTATGTATGTCGATCCAGTATCGGATGTCATGTGCTAGGCCTGGGGCTGGAGTTGTGTCTTCCTCGTACGAAATACATGTCAGATATCTGATAACTAGTTTCTATAATCGGATAACTATGACCTTGTCATATTATCCCGATAACTGCAGCATAAAAGAGCACCAGTTCCGTATCCTACGTGACATCATCTCCATATGTCTAAAGTGATACTTCCATCTTGACATCACACCCAATACACTAAGATTCTTAATATACCCAGAAGAGGCGTACATAGAACCTGTTAAAGCCCTGGACGACCAAAACCAAAGTATACCGATTTTCGCAAGTACTAGCGGTGCAAGTCTCAGGTTAAGACCAAATACATCTACCCTGATGCGGACTCCCATAGACACATAGACATATTACCAATGGGATTCCGTGGGGTCTATCCAGAGCGAAGATATTTTCCGTACCATCGATAAAACACAACCTCCTACCGCACTTGCATAAGTATCCAATACTTAAATATATGAGAACTATGTCTGTTATGCCCTCACAACGTGCACAAGTGCAATACTAGTCTAATTCGCATTACCGATGTCCAGTCTCGGTAATACTACGACTAGGGATATTTAATGATTAAACCTTTATGGATTGATACTGTCTCATATCCTTCTCAATCCGAAACTAATCATAGGGACTTTCATCATTCACACATTTAAGTAATCCAATTACGGAACGATAAAAGGCAATTTCCTTTGCTACATAGTTAATTTGTACAACAACACCTTAATTTGTACAAATAGTGATGCTATGGGTCATAATTGTCCAACAATCTCCCATTTGGCCTATAGCCAATCACTCAAGTGTCTTACACCTGAACTATGTATGGGTGGCTTAATTTCTGCTGAAAAATAATTTTCGTCTACGGATTAATAAAAGTTATCATCTGATGCGATTTATTTCATCATCACATCGCCACGATGTATGATCCGACGAATCAGATGAAGCCTTTTTGAAGTACACATCAGATCATTGATGAGACCGTTAATTCTTTAGCTTGTGATGTAGCCTAGCTTAGCTGCTAACAGAACTATTCTAATCTAATTAGATTTATTTAGATCCAAAATGCTACTTTTGTTGCAACAATTGCAGCAAAGTCTCACTTTTGTTGTCTATTCGGTAACAGTATCTTGCTTAGAAGATTTCCAGCTCACTGTTCCATTATTCAAACTATATAGTACCTTTAATTACGACGTATAGTCATTTTTTTCTGTTAAAAAACTTGCAGTAGTGAACCCAGTCACTTCAAGTTCTCATTCTCCATGGTTTAAGAAAGCATCCTTAGTTCGTCCAAGATACTAAAGGACGTTCTTAACATCAATCCAGTGACTATCACATATATTTGACTGAATGTGACTCCGTATGCTCAAAGCATATGAGACACCAGGTGGCGTACATTTATTTCAATGTACGAGTACTCAGAGAGTGTCAACAATTTTTAGATCTTACCCAGTAGATCCTTATTCCTTGAATAAAGGTTGTTTCTCCCAAGTATTCTATGTAGAATTTTCATGAAAGCCAAGCTGTCACCGATTATTATATGGGAATGTCATTTCCAAGAAATGATATATCATCATTATATAACACAATCACTTATAGTGCGCTCCCACTAACCTCCTTATATACACAAGAATTTATATGTTTTGAATTAAATCATATACCATTATGATTACATCAAAACATCAGTTCCAAGAACGTAATGCTTGCTTCAATCCCAGATTGGTTTAACTTGCAGACCCTGTTTGCTTGTTTTGGTATGACAAAACCGTCAGGATGTTGATAAACATCCTCCAAAAGGTTTCCGTTAAGGAAAGTGATTTTGGCATACTATTTCCATATTTCATAAATGAAACAAGCAGCTTTAGCAAGCATTATCCGAGTGGATTTAATCATGGCAACAGGTAAAATATTCTGTCGTTATCAACACTATATTGATGACGATACCCTTTTATGTACAAGCCTAGCTTAGTACATTTATATATTGCCATCCATTTATGTCTTCCTTGAAGACCTTCATAGTACCAACAGACACAATGTCTTACAGTACAACAACCAGTGTCCAAACTTGGTTTGTATACATGGAATCCATTTCGGATATCATGGCACTTTGCCATAATAGCTAGTCGATACCTTGTATCACTAACTCTTTCTTGTGTATTTGAAGATTAATGGTACAAGTTCATCCCTGATGAACTGTTTATGTTCCATCAAGGAATCAGTGCCTAGAATAGTATCACTTCGATTTTCATCGAGTTTTACTTTCCTCCCACTTACCACTGCATGTAGGTATTCCTCTTAGGAAAATCGCATGGAGAGCAACAATTAAAATTGTTCTCTAGTGTGGTATACAAGTACTATACTTTGGTTTCCCTAGGATAACCAATTACAGATAGGCACTTATCCGATTTGGTTTTTCATTTGGTATCATCCAAACATGTGCCCAACATTCCCAAATGATCAGGAATAAGAAATCCCAGTTTCTTTCCTGTTTATATCTAATATGATGTCTGTCAAACAGATTTTTATGGAACCTTATTTAAAATAAGTTTTGCACTGTTTAATGCGTATCACATGAAGGAAATGGTAGCTCAGATCGCCTCATGATTAACCTTATCATGTCTAATAAAATTTGGTTTCTCTTGTTCGGACACACCGTCAAACTGACGTGTTCCAGGAGGAGCCCTCTTTTCAAGTATTTAATAAACTTATTGCTTAAGTATTTTCATCATGGTCTAACCGTGATGAAACAATACTTTAGCCGATCTGTTTGTCTACTTCGTGTCGAAACTCTAAAAGTTTCTGATTTATGTTTCAAAAGAAACACATAACCATAACACGATGCCACATCCGTAAAGGTCACGAAATATTCATATCCACCTCTATCTTAGCTAGATATGGGCCCACTTACGTCACTATGAACGAGGGCTAACAGATCGGTGGCACTTACACTTTTACCAAGTAAAAGGTATTTTAGACACTTTGCCTTGTAAACTAGATTCGTAGACATTATTTGAATAGAATCAAATTCGTCCTAGTATCCACTCTTCAAAAGTGTGGATATACGAGTCTTGTTTAATGTGTCCCAGACAACACTGCCACAAATAAGTCTCAACTGATTTATTCAGTTCAAGCTATTTGTTTGTCATGTCATACGTTTGAGATTTATCTATATTCAGAATATAAATACTGTTATTTACATCTAATGTGTTTATCTCAATATCATCTTTATAAAATAAAACACTTTAGTGTTCTAGAATATAAAGGTACACTCGCAACGAGTTATACTCGATATAGAGATAATGTTTCTAGTCAAACTAGTTACATTTTAACAGTTTCCCAATTTAAGTACACACCCAAAGGGTAGTTCCTAAACTTAGGTTTCTACGGTTGAAACAGCGACTTTCGTCCCGTTTTTGATTCGCAGATTAATCTCATCTGAAGTCAGTATCCTGCTAATCAGCAAATTCTGCACATCAGTTTATATCTATATACCACAACCAGTATTTAAAATCCAATTTTAATACTAGTAGCGAACATATTTATGACAAACATAATTGAATTCAGAGCCTTGCCCTTCTTCAATTCCTTCATGTCTGCCTTGTCCACACGGCAGTCATACTTCAGTGACCCCTTTTGCCACAGTTTCGGCAGACATCTTGGGATATGTCATTTGTCTTCCTAGAAGACTGTGATGATTTTGCCTTTGCCCATTTTTATTCACATCTTGAAGCCTTCAGCCAAGCCTTGGTTTTCTAGGATGTTGAATTAAGATGCGTCTTACGCTTCTTGCCTTATTGCAAACATTGGCTTTGTCTCCTTGAGTATAGCCATTAACTCTCCAAGAGTTTTGTATTGTAATCTGTACTTCTAAGATCTAAGTATAGATCTATGAAGATCCTTCAATTTCATTATCATACTATTAGGATCTAATCCTTAGTTCTGACAAATAAATTAAGGAGCCTTTGCGGCAAGTATAATGGATTAAGTACTAAAGTTATAATTACATAATCCTCTAAAGATCATGCTCTACTTATTTGCTTAACTTCGGGCTTAGGCCCGAGATGTTACACTTATCAAATAAAGTAACTTCTTTGTTCTCAGAACTATTCTGAGGTTTTATTCCCAATTTGAAAATTAAAGTCGTTTAAATACATTTTCTCCCATGATTATGTTTTAAACACTAATCTTTCAATTTATCTTGATTGTTATAGTCCAACTATCCAATCAACGATTTTAGGTACTATTTATTATAATGATTACTATAGTCCAACTATTTAATCAACTATAATTCAAATGATTAAATTCAATTATATTGATTACTATAATCCAATTATAAAATCAACTATAATTGATCAATTAAATTCAAATATATGATTACTATAATCTAATTATATAATCAATTATAAATGAACAGTTTGAATACAGTCCAACTGTTTAATTATTAAAACAACATTTATATATTAGTCCAACTAATATAATTATTAATAAATAAATGACGAATAATGTAATGAGCGCGTATGGCAAGTATCTAAATGAAATTGCAAATTTAATACTTGCCTCCCACTATTTTTCGGCGAGCCTCTAACCCTCTGTTGAGTACTCGGGAAACCTTGTTTCCTAGTGGGCTAGGATCCCGTTAAATAACACACAATCTTTACTTTGGCCAACAAATTGTATGATATTTAACTAGATAGATCTCTAAGATCAATTGGATCTCATCCAATTCCTAGATCCAGTAGGTGGACATCCAAGTCCGAAACATATATCCTATATACGCCAATATATCCAATATATTGCCTAACCTTTTTCCTTTGAATCAATTAAGCCTTGGCTTTGGCACAACAAACTTAATGATCCCATTTAAGCGTGACCCATTGACCTTGGAAAGCTTCGTAATCAATATCGATGGACAAGAATTGATCTTGACTTTGGCCAACAAATCACAACTTGGACAAGACACCGATATGGAACAAAGCCTTCATGATTCAAACACATCCTCAATTGACAAAGGTCTTGAATTTGGCCAACAAACCAGTGCCAATCTTGGATCTTGGGTAAGAATCACTCAATGGAAGGAAAAACGCTTAATATGTTTTGATGGTTTTTCGCGTGAAAATTGGCAACCAATTTATTATCTTTGTTAAGGTCTCATCATCATACACCCTTAGATATGCATTCTAAACACATAATAAGGCATGTAAATAAATATAATAATGATGTGCGGATGGATATTTTACACATTGTTCCTAGAACAAATCTCTCCATTTCCTCTATCCCGCTAGCACAAGCATTACTTCTACCCGATTACATAACACTTCTAAAGAAACCTCATTTACATTGAGGGGAATATGTGAGAAGAGAAATACACAGAGTAAGGAGGTAATAGGCTGGACACGCAGGTCCAATTTAATAAATTCAAAATTTATTACAACAATTTCCAAAATTGCCCTCACTCATCTAATATCCATCTGATATACATTATTCATACATCGCATCCATGTATTCACACAAGCATGTTATCAATCAATCTAATCCAATTAATTAATCTGAATATTAATGACCATCCAAATATTCAAACAACGATTTGATTTTGAGCGAGTCCAACTCGTTTTGTGAATAAGTACTCAAAGTACGAATTCTCGAATTATATTAAACTACAACATTAAATCCAAATTTAATTCGTATTTAATACTAATTCATTTATTTAATTCCAAATTAAATATTACACTTTATTAACGAACCATTACGACTTAGATTCTAAATATAATCGTTACGGGTCTCAAAGCCCGATTAACATCCAATGTCAATATAATTAAAGTCCAATGGGCTTTTAATTAATTTCTTAAGGCATGAACTTTTGGTTAATATGGGTCAAACCCAAATACCAAAGCCCATTTAAGAATCACCCTTATTTGCCAAGAAACCAATTTAGGCCCATTAAGCCCAATTAAACTTTAAGGCCCTTTAAGTCATATTTAGACTTTATGGTTATAGTTTTGGGCCCAATTGGATCCAACCAATTAGCCTAAACCAAATTTGGCCCAACCAAGCCCATTAAAGCCCAAATACATCTTCACAAGCCCAATTCCAAATTTGGCCCAATTAATTTAATTTCAAAATTCCAAATTTCATAATTAAATTAACCTAAAGTGTATGTCAAAATTAATTAACTAAATTAACATTTCCAAAACATCAATTTACATAATCAATCATGTTCAATATCATCAACACATGTCCAACACATTTTTAATAAAAAATCAATCATTTTCCATGCTACATCATTCAGGCAATTAGGGTTTTTCATGTCCGATTCCGAATTCAATCCAATTAAATCCTAAATCAACATTCCCCAAATGATTTCAACTCATCCAATGATCAAAATCAAAAAATACCATGACTTAGGGCAACTACTCATATTCGGCCAAGCCAATAGATTAGGGAAAATTTGATCCAATTCAATTTTCATCAAATTGATCATGCATAACACCATGTTTTCATCATTTAAGCACATTCAAACAATCAATTTCACTCAAACATGCTCAAATCAATTTTACCCAATTTTACCCTAATTTCAATTTCATGCTCAATTCAAGGTTCTGATACTATTGTTGGATTTCTCTAAGGTCACAAGGATCAAATCAAGCAAGAAATCATGTGTGAATACAACAATGAAATATGGCAGAATCATACTTACATTGATCGGATTGGATGCGATGAAGAACAAAACTTTTCAAGCTCCTTGAACTCTCGATTTTTACTCCTTGTTGTCCTCCAAATTCGGTCAACAACTCCATGGATTCTCCGAACTCCAAGCTTTCAAATGATGATTCCATGCTCACAAGTTTGTTTCCCTATCACCTTGGATGACTCTTTGTGGATGCTGGAATTCGGCCGAGGTCCACAATCAGAATTTGTAAATTGGGGGCACTAGCGATCCTGCAAGACAAAGAAGAATGAATGAGAGTAGACTGCCCACCGGTGTGGTAGGTACCGGGGACACTCCGACGCCCAAGTCAGTAGTATGAAATGAGCAGTGAATATGTTAAATGTGAAAGCAAGGTTTGCTATTTACCTTGACCTTCTTTGGGTGGCCGTGAGGGCGGAAGAAAGTGTTTAGGAAATGTGAAGCTCTGAGAGCTTGTGTCAGAGAGCAGAAGCTGTAAGAGAGAAGTCAGGCCTGCCTGTTTCTCGTATTTTGTTGCAATTTATAGTTGAAGGTGAGTGACTTTTGCAGCTGGCATAAGTCCACAATGTGCTCATATATCTTTATTTAGTGATCAAAGTGGAGCAGTTCGATTATGATTAGGGTAAGTGGGAAATATTTGGTACAGATTTGGCTTTATGTATGAATCATTTATCTGCAAGTGGAATAAGGGTTTTGTTGGGCTTCACTTTGGGCTTTCCGGTATTCAGCATCTCTATCTATGGGCCTTATCTGACATTGGTTACGAATGGAAAGATAATTTTACCCCTGGCCCAAATTTGGCACATTATGTTTTTTGGGCTTTAAGGTAAAAGACGGTTTTACCCTTGGCCCAAGTTTGGTCCATACAGTTTGTCTCTTACTCTCTAAGTCAAAAAGTTTTTGCCTTAGAGAGTATATACATTTGCGTCATATGACATTAATCATAAAAGCATGTGATAAGAATGTATCACCTTTATGTGCAAAACGTGGTTCTGGAATATATCGCATGCATCATCTGGTCAGAGGAGGTTTTAGTCCTAGATTCTGATTCGACTTGACTCGTGGGAAATGTTCCTTGGTCGACTGAACCAAATGTTGGTTCAGGAGTTACATTTGACTCGACAAGAGTCATGAGGATTGTCTTTTGGTCGACTGAACCGAATGTAGGTTCAGGAGTTCACTTGACTCGACAAGAGTCATGGAGATGTCCATTGGTCGACTGAACCGAATGTAGGTTCAGGAGTTCACTTGACTCGACAAGAGTCATGGGGAATGTCCCTTGGTCGACTGAACCGAATGTAGGTTCATGAGTTCAATTGACTCGACAAGAGTCATGGGGAATATCCCTTGGTCGACTGAACCGAATGTAGGTTCAGGAGTTATACTTGACTCCACATGAGTCATGGGGAATGTCCATTGGTCGACTGAACCGAATGTAGGTTCAGGAGTTATACTTGACTCCACATGAGTCATGGGGATTGTCCCTTGGTCGACTGAACCGATTGTAGGTTCAGGAGTTATACTTGACTCCACATGAGTCATTGGGATTGTCCCTTGGTCGACTGAAACGAAAGATGGTTCAGGAGTTCACTTGACTCGACAAGAGTCATGGGGAATGTCCCTTGGTCGACTCAACCAAATGCCGGTTCAGGAGTATTCTTGACTTGACAAGAATCATGGGGATTGTCCCTTGGTCGACTGAACCGAATGTAGGTTCATGAGTTCACTTGACTCGACAAGAGTCATGGGGATTGTCCCTTGGTCGACTGAACCGAATGTAGGTTCAGGAGTTCACTTGACTCGACAAGAGTCATGGGGATTGTCCCTTGGTCGACTGAACCGAATGTAGGTTCAGGAATTATACTTGACTCTACATGAGTCATGGGGATTGTCCCTTGGTCGACTGAAACGAATGTTGGTTCAGGAGTTCACTTGACTCGACAAGAGTCATGGGGAATGTCCATTGGTCGACTGAACCAAATGCCGGTTCAGGAGTATTCTTGACTCGACAAGAATCATGGGGATTGTCCCTTGGTCGACTGAACCGAATGTAGGTTCAGGAGTTCACTTGACTCGACAAGAGTCATGGGGATTGTCCCTTGGTCGACTGAACCGAATGTAGGTTCAGGAGTTCACTTGACTCGACAAGAGTCATGGGGATTGTCCCTTGGTCGACTGAACCGAATGTAGGTTCAGGAATTATACTTGACTCCACATGAGTCATGGGGATTGTCCATTGGTCGACTGAACCGAATGCTGGTTCAGGAGTTCACTTGACTCGACAAGAGTCATGGGAATGTCCCTTGGTCGACTAAACCGAATGCTGGTTCAGGAGTTCACTTGACTCGACAAGAGTCATGGGGAATGTCCCTTGGTCGACTGAACCGAATGTAGGTTCAGAAGTTCCATTTGACTCCACAAGAGTCATGGGGAATGTCCCTTGGTCGACTGAACCAAATGCCGGAATTTGGTTCAGGAGCTCAACTTGACTCGACAAGAGTCATGGGGAATGTCCCTTGGTTGACTGAACCAAATGTAGGTTCAGGAGTTCGACTTGACTCCAAAAGAGTCATGAGGAATGTCCCTTGGTCGACTGAACCGAATATAGGTTCATGAGTATTCTTGACTCCAAAAGAGTCATGGGGAATGTCTCTTGGTCGACTGAACCAAATATAGGTTCAGGAGTTCCATTTGACTCCACAAGAGTCGTGGGGAATGTCCCTTGGTCGACTGAACTGAATATAGGTTCAGGAGTTCCAATTGACTCGACAAGAGTCATGGGGAATGTCCCTTGGTCGACTGAACTGAATGCTGGTTCAGGAGTTCATTCCATATTTGTTATTCTTCAAATGTGTCGAATTCATAGTCTATTTAATATATTTGTCATGTGTCGAGTGATTATGAGGCTTGCACCGGGGTTTGCCTAATTCTTTTCTTGAATGAATTCGACGAAATGTTTTACATCTCCTAGATCTTTCACGTGTCGTTTAAAGGAGCAAAACCTAACGCGAATAACGATGAGTCTTTTGGCGGGAAAAGTACCGCCAAAAGTTGTAGTATAAGAGTGGCTTGATGGGTTCATTTGCTCCATTCACAAGATCAACAAGTTGGGAGAAAAACTTCGAGGCTCCAAGGTACTCTTCAAAACTTTCTTCGCGTTCTTCTTTTCTTTGAATATGTATATAGTGGCTTCAAACTGTTCTTAGCTAAATTAGGTTGTTTGATCTTTTGAATCATTCGTTATTTGGTGGATTAGTGTTTGGAGAGTTGAGTAGAATTTGATCTTTAAGAAACCTAAATCATAGAAATTATTTGTTTGTAAACTTGTCGAGTAGAATATGTCGAGTGGAGAATCTTTAGAGAGTTTAGGTGAGCAGATTCATAAATTTGTAGAAGTATCGTATGTTGGATAATATGACCCATAGCGTCACTATTTGCACATATCATTGTGTTGTTGTAGCAAATTAACTATGTAACAAGGAAATTGCACTCTCGTCATTTTGTGATTAGATCACCTTAGATATATAAATGAAGAGAGGTCCCTATGATTAGTTCCTGGATTGAGATGATATGAGACAGTATCAGTCCACGAAGGATTAATCATTAAATATCCCTAGCCGTAGTATTATCGAGACTGGACATCGATAATGCGGAATAGGCTAGTATTGCACTTGTGCGCGTTGTGAGGGCACAACGGCATAGTTCTCATATATATAAGTATTGGATACTTGTGCAAGTGCGATAGGAGGTCGTGTTTCACCGATGGTACGGGAAACAGCTTCGCTCTGGATAGACCCTTCGGAATCCCATTGGTATTATGACTAGGTGTCTATGGGAGGCCGAAATCAAGGTAGGTGTGTATAGTCTTAACCTGAGACTTACATCGCTAATACTTACGACAATCGGTAAACTTTGGTTTTGGTGGTGGGGGATCTTAACTGGTTCTGTGTTCACCTCTTCTGGGTTTATCAGAGAATCGTAGTGTATTGGATGTGATGTCGAGATGGAAGTGTCACTCCAGTCATAATGGAGATGATGTCACGCAGGATACGGTATTAGTGCTCTTAAGTGATGCGCATCCAATCGTGATATTATGACCAGGTCATGAATATCCGATTATAGAGACTAGTTACCAGACATCCGATATGTGTTTCGGACGGGGCAGACACTTATCCAGCCCCAGCCCTAACACGTGATTATCCGATACTGGGCCGATATGCACAATACAATTGTATACTACGCTTGATACAGATCTTAATATTCTTTGATGAATATGTCCGGAGAACTTGGGAAGACTTGGTGCTTTGCTAGGAGTCGACCTTGTCTCGTAAATCGGTAGAACGTAGTACTTGGTACGTACGTGATTCGGATACTCCGACGACCGTATTTACTGCCAGATTATCCGGGGATCTCATGGGTCGCTTCCCGATAATCCACCGATGACGCACAACTCGCACTCTTGAATAATCTGGGATTATAAGAAGAGAGAGAGAAAATTAATCTAGGATTAATAACGGAGATGTTTTATCCGGGATAAAATGTCGTCTAAAGAGAGAGAACGATTAATTCGGAATTAATCGATGAATTAATATATTCGATATATTAAATGAAATTAGATTTCGACGCGGAATTAAATTAGATTTTAATTCTGGCAAACGAGTTAATTTAGAATTAATTCGTTAGCGACGTAAATAATAATTTCGCCAGGCGCAATTATTTATTTAAATTCGATTGAATTAACGTCGCGACGTAAGCTCGGTATTTCGGAAATATCGAACCCGAACGCGTGAGTGCTCGTGGGCCCACTTTCATTTGGAAACGTGTGGGGCCCACATGACACATGTCATTCTAATGCATTGCATGTAGATAGTGTACAATGCACTCAATGTTATTGCATGTAGATAGTGTACAATGCACTCAATGTATTGCATGGAATTGAGTGTTTGACACTCTAAGCCATTGCATGTTTTGTATCATAATTTTATTATTTATTTAATAAATATTATGGCATAAATATAAATTGATTTTTGGTAAATCATTTTAACTTAACACAAAACATTTCATCTCTCTCAAAATGCTCTCTTCTCTCACGCCCAAATGGGCACAATGCTCACTGGTTTTGAACCAGAAAAACGTGAGCAATAGGGAAGCTAAGAGTGGTTTCTCATGGTGAGAAATCAAGTGCTAGCACACTTACAAGTCTTGCGAAGGTGGTAGGGAGGTTCGACCATGAGACGGGATCCATCTGATGAAGCTAGGAGCTCCGTTTTCTCACTCAATTTTCTGTTTTTGTAGGCAGTGGACTGCATGCAGTAGGCTTACATGGCAGTGCGTTTTTGGGTTCATTTGTCTTCAAATCGACTCTACCGATCAATGTGAGTATTCCGCTACCTCCGTTGATGTGTTCACACATAATTTCATGTCTTGTTTGATCTTGGGACCTTAGAATAAACCAACAATGGCATCAAGAGCTAATGTTGCAAGCATGAAAAATGTAGGGCTTAAAATTTGGGTAAACTTGTTTTGAGCATGATTTGAATGAATTGAATGTTTGAGTATGCTTATAACATGTTTAAATTCATTTTGGTTGGACTAATTTGATGAAAAATGGTTTGGAATTATTTTCCCCAAAATTAACACCTTGGCCGAATATGATGATCATTTTGGAATTCTTGGAATATTTGTTTTTGATTCATTTGATGAGTTGAAATCATTTAGGATAATGTTAATTTAAAACTAATTGGATTGGATTTTAAATTGAACATAAAATCCCCAAATTTATCACCTTGGCCGAATGGAATTATGCCCTAATGTCTTGGTAAATTTTGATTTTGAACATTGGATGTATTGGAAATCAAATTGGATGGTGATTTGATGTCGATTGTAGGTTCGATTGGATCGAAACCGAATCGGACACAAAATCCTTCCTTGGCCGAGAGCATGAAAGCATGTTTATGGGTTTGATTTTTCATTATGTGTGTTTGACATGTAATAATGAATTAAGCATGATTAATTGGACTAATTTGGTGCTTCGGAAATATCAATTTAGGTTATTAATCATGTAATGCACTTTAGGTAATTAAATTGCGTAATTGGATTAGTGTAATTTAATTATTTAGGCTTAAATTGGATTTGGGCTTGAATTGTTGTATTTGGGGCTATTGGGCTTGATTTATCAAGTTTGGTTTAGGCCAAGTGGATTGGATCCAATTGGGCCCAAAACCTTAACCATAAAGCCCAATTGCGACTAATGAACCTTTAATGTTTAATTGGGCCTAATGGGCCGAAATTGATTTCTAAGGCATTTTGGGTGATTCCACTATTGGGCTTTGGTTGCCGAAGCCCATGCCTAAAGAAATTAATTGAAGCCCATTAGACTTAAATTAAATTGACGTTGGACGTTAATCGGACTTTGAGTCCCGACGCGATTGAATTTGGAATTTAAATCGTAAAAGGTTTATTAATATAAAGTGCAATATTTAATTTGGAATTGAATAGTGAATTAGTATTAAATACATGTTAAATTGGATTTAATTATGTAGTTTAATTTAATTCATGAATTCGTACTTTGAGTACTTATTCGCAAAAACGAGTTTGACTCGAACAAAATCAAATCGTTGTTTGAACATTGGATGATCACTTAATTATCAGATTAATTAATTTGATTAGATTGATTGATAGCATGCTTATGTGTGTGAATACGTGGTTGTGTTGAATGAATAATGTATATCGGATGGATATTAGTCGGGTGGGCAATTTTAGAAATTGTTGTAATAAATTTGATTTATTAAATTGGACCTGCGTGTCCAGCCTTATCACCTTCTTTCTCTTTGTATTCTCTTCTCACCTATTCCCCTCTATGTATATGAGGTTTCTTTAGAAGTGTAGTGTAACGGGTAGAAGTAGTACAAGTGCTAGCTTGAGTGAGAAAGGAGAGATTTGATCTAGGATCAATGTGTTAAGTATCCATCCGCATATCATTATTATTTATTCATCATACTCGCTTTATTATGTATTTAGAATGCATGTTTAAGGGTGTATGATGATGAGACCTAACAAAGATAATTAAATTGGTAGCCAATTTGCACGCGAAAATCCCTCAATCTATATTAAGCAAATATCCTTCCATTGAATGATTCTTGTTCAAGATCCGAAGTTGGCATTGGTTTGTTTTTGACCAAAGTCAAGACCTTTGTCAATCAAGGATGTACTTGAATCATGAGAGTTTTGTTGCATATCGGTGTCTTGTCCAAATCGTGATTTTTATTGACCAAAGTCAGATCACTTTTTGTCCAATGACATTGATTACGAAACTTTCCTCGTCAATGGGTCCCGCTTAACTGGAATCATTAGGTTTGTGTTTGGCCAAAGCCAAGGCCTAAATGATTCGAGGATATGGTTAGGAAAATGTAATGGTTACATTGACATTATACATATGTTTCGGACTTGGATGTCCACCTAACCGGATCTAGGAATTGGATGAGATCCAATTGATCTGTGAGATCTACCTAGTTAAATAGCATACAGCTTTTTATTGGCCAAAGTCAGGGTTGTGTGTTATTTAATAGGATCCTAGCCACTAGGAAACACGGTTTCCCGAGTACTCCACAGAGGGTTAGAGGCTCGACGAAAAATAGTGGGAGGCAAGTATTGAATTTGCAACATTCGTTCAATACTCGCTAAACACGCTCATTTTATTTTACTCGTCACATTAATCAAAAGTATTAGTCGGACTAATATTTTATGTTGTTTTAAATATATATAGTTAGACTATATACAAACTTATTCAAATTATAGTTGATTTTATAATTGGATTATAGTAATCAATATAATTGAATTAAAAATTATAGTTGATTTTATAATTGGATTATAGTAATCAATATAATTGAATTAAAATTATAGTTGATTTTATAATTGGATTATAGTAATCAATATAATTGAATTAAAATGATAGTTGATTTTATAATTGAATTATAGTAATCAATATTAAAATTATAGTTGATTAAATAATTGGATTATTGTAATCATTATAATAAATAGTACCTTATTAAAAATTGATTAAATAGTTGGACTATTAAAATCATGAAAGAATTGAAAGGTTGAATATTTAAAATATATATAATCCTTGGATTAAATGTTTTAAATGATTTAATTTTCAATTGGGAATTAATAATAGGTTAATTTATTTGATAAAATAACTTATTAAGACTAAGCCCATAATTAAGCAAATAGTAGAGCATAAAGTCTTTGGAAGATTTATGTGATGATGACTTTAGTGCTTAATTAATATACTTATAATAAATCTATCTTTAGATTTAAAAGTATTTAAAATTGCAATTAATAATCTTGGAGAATTAATTGACTATTCTAGTGGAGAAAAGTCAAAGTTTGCAATTGGGCATGTAGCACAAGGTGCACATCATTTCGATATTCTAAAACCCAAGTGGTTTGTGAAATATTGAAAAGGATAATTGACATATCCCAAAGTGACTACCATTTGGATATGGAAGACACGAAGGAATTAAAGAAAGGGCGAGGCTCTAACTTTAAAATATTTGTCAAAGTTATGTTCACTACTAGTATTAAAATTGGATTTTAAATACTTAGTGTGGTACATAAAATATATGTATTGACGTTCAGAATCCGCTGTGAGCTGGATACTGGCTTCAAGCCGAGATTTCTCTGCGATTGGAAACGGGACGAAAGTCGCTGTTTCGACCGTAGATACCTAAGTTTAGGAACTACCCTTTGGGTATGTACTTAAATTAGGAAATGTTATAATGTAACTAGTTTAACTAGAGACATTATCTCTATATCAGTGTTTAATCCATTGCGGATAAAACCTTTATATTCTAGAACACTAAAGTGTTTCAATATATAAAGATGATACTGAGATAAATACATTGGATGTAAATAACAGAATTTATATTTTGAATATAAATAAAATCTCAAACATATAAAATGACAAATAAATAGCTCAAATTGATTTGATCAATGGAGACTTATTTGTGGCATTGTTGTCTGGGACACAATTAAACAAGACTCGTATATCCACACTTTTGAAGAGTGGATACTAGGACTGATTTGACTATTCAAATAAGGTCTACGAATCTAGTTTATTAGGTTAAATACCTAAAATACTATTTACTTAGTAATAGTAAAAGGGCCACCGATCTGTTAGCCCTATTCATGGTGAAGTAAGTGGGCCCATATCTAGCTAGGCTAGATGTGAACATGAATATTTCGTGACCTTAACGGATGTGACATCACGTTGTGGTTATGTGTTTCTTTTGAAGAACACAAATCGGAAACTTTTAGAGTTTCGACACGAAATAGAGAAACAGATCGGCTATAGTATTATTCCGCCACGGTAATACCGTAATGGAAAATACTTAAGCAGTAAGTTTCATATACATGAAAGAGTATGGTATTCTTTCAGATGAGGACTCCTCTCGAGACACGTCAGTTAGACGGTGTGTCTGAACTAAAACCGAATTTTGTTGGACATAATAAGGTTTATCACGAGTCGCTCTGAGCTACTATTTCCTTCAACAGGATATGTATTAACAGTGCAAAACTTATTTAGAATAAGGTTCCATATAAATCTGTTTGACAGATATCATATAGGATATGAACAGGGAAGAAACGAGGTTTCTCATTCCTGATAATTTGGGTATGCCAGGCATAACGTTTGGATGATACCAAACTAAGGACCCAAATTGGATAAGTGCCAATATAGGTTATCTTAAGGGAAACCTTAAGTATAGTACTTATTAATCCCACATGAGAACAATGTAATTGTTGCTCACCATGCGGTTTTCCTGAGAGAAATACCGATATGCAGTGGTCAGTGGGAGGATAGTGATACTCGATGAAAAATCGGAGTGATACTGTTCTAGGCACGAAGTCCGTAATGGAACACAAATAGTTCATCAATGATGAATCTATACCATTAATCTTCAAATACACAAGAACTTCGTAGATCGGATAGAGTCAGAAAACAACCTAGGGTATGGGTTTCTGATCTAACCTCATAAAGATGTCAATCTTATGGAGGTGTACCATCCGACTACGTTATGAGGAAGTGATACGAGGTATCGACTCCCTGTTATGGCAAAGTGCCATGAGTCCGAAATGGATTCCATGTATAACAACTATGTTTGGATACTAGTTGTTGTACCACAAGGCGTTGTGCCTATTGGTACTATAAACGTCTTCAAGGAAGACATACATGGAAGGCAACATACCAACGTGCAAAGCTAAGC
The DNA here is from genome assembly GCA_019454045.1 of Zanthoxylum bungeanum. Taxonomy (NCBI): domain Eukaryota; kingdom Viridiplantae; phylum Streptophyta; class Magnoliopsida; order Sapindales; family Rutaceae; genus Zanthoxylum; species Zanthoxylum bungeanum. The sequence continues at coordinate 7,134 of SKCR01054525.1, read as the reverse complement.
TTTTGACGGAAAGGTATCGTTATCAACATTATGTTAATAACGGTTCAACCTTTTTACCTGTTGCCATGGTAAATCCATTTTGAAGATGCTTGTTGATAACTGTATATTTCATTTATGAAATATGTCAGTTACAAATCAAAATCGCTTTCCTGAAAAGGAAACCTTTTGGAGGATGTTTACAACATCCTGACGATTTTGTATAACCGACAAACAAGGTTTGCGGGTTATTCGATCCATGTTTGGATTGATGCAAGCATAAGGTTCTTGGAACTGTCGTTTTGAAATAATCATAATGGTTTATGATTTGACTCAAAACGAAATAATTCTTGTGTATATAAGGAGGTTAGTGGGAGAGCGCACTGACAGTGAAATTCCCATAAAGCTATTGTTGAAAGCTTGCCTTTCAATAGAAATTCTCCGTAGAATTCTGAGAGATAACAACCTTTATTAGAGGAATAAAGATCTACTGGGATAGATTTGGAGTTGTTAACACTCTCTGGAAATTGTACATTTAAAATATACTTATATTGGTGTCTCATACGCTTCGAGCATATGGAGTCACAATCGAGTCAATCCAAGTGATAGTCACTGGATTGAAGTTAAGAACATCTGTTAGTATCTCTGAGAACTAAAGATGCTATCTTTTACTATGGAGAATGAGAACTTGAAGTGACTGGGATCACTGCAGCAAGTTTCCAAACGCTTAAATACTGCGGTACTATAAAGTTTGAATAACAGGACAGTGAGCTGGAAATCTTCCAAGCAAGATAACTGTTGCCGAATAAACAACAAATGCGGATTATTGCTGCAGCTGAGGCAGCAATAGAAGCCTTTGGATCAAGAATAAATCTAATTAGATTAGATATAGTTCTGTTAGCAGCTGAGCTAGGCGTCAGCACAGGCTAAGGAATTAAAGGTCTCATCGACGATCCAGATATATACTTCTATATCATCTGATTCGTTCGGATCATACATCGTGGCGATGTGATGATCGTATAAATCGCGTCAAACGATAATCGAACAAATCCGCTGACGAAAACCTTTCCTCAGCAATTTGAGCGAACCTTACATAGTTCGGGTGTTAGACACTCGAGTGACTGGCTATGTGCCAAGTGGGAGATTGTTGGATAATATGACCCATAGCGTCACTATTTGCACAAATCATTGTGTTGTTGTAGCAAATTAACTATGTAACAAGGAAATTGCACTCTCGTCATTTTGTGATTAGATCACCTTAGATATATAAATGAAGAGAGGTCCCTATGATTAGTTCCTGGATTGAGATGATATGAGACAGTATCAGTCCACGAAGGATTAATCATTAAATATCCCTAGCCGTAGTATTATCGAGACTGGACATCGATAATGCGGAATAGGCTAGTATTGCACTTGTGCGCGTTGTGAGGGCACAACGGCATAGTTCTCATATATATAAGTATTGGATACTTGTGCAAGTGCGATAGGAGGTCGTGTTTCACCGATGGTACGGGAAACAGCTTCGCTCTGGATAGACCCTTCGGAATCCCATTGGTATTATGACTAGGTGTCTATGGGAGGCCGAAATCAAGGTAGGTGTGTATAGTCTTAACCTGAGACTTACATCGCTAATACTTACGACAATCGGTAAACTTTGGTTTTGGTGGTGGGGGATCTTAACTGGTTCTGTGTTCACCTCTTCTGGGTTTATCAGAGAATCGTAGTGTATTGGATGTGATGTCGAGATGGAAGTGTCACTCCAGTCATAATGGAGATGATGTCACGCAGGATACGGTATTAGTGCTCTTAAGTGATGCGCATCCAATCGTGATATTATGACCAGGTCATGAATATCCGATTATAGAGACTAGTTACCAGACATCCGATATGTGTTTCGGACGGGGCAGACACTTATCCAGCCCCAGCCCTAACACGTGATTATCCGATATTGGGCCGATATGCACAATACAATTGTATACTACGCTTGATACAGATCTTAATATTCTTTGATGAATATGTCCGGAGAACTTGGGAAGACTTGGTGCTTTGCTAGGAGTCGACCTTGTCTCGTAAATCGGTAGAACGTAGTACTTGGTACGTACGTGATTCGGATACTCCGACGACCGTATTTACTGCCAGATTATCCGGGGATCTCATGGGTCGCTTCCCGATAATCCCCCGATGACGCACAACTCGCACTCTTGAATAATCTGGGATTATAAAAGGAGAGAGAGAAAATTAATCTAGGATTAATAACGGAGATGTTTTATCCGGGATAAAATGTCGTCTAAAGAGAGAGAACGATTAATTCGGAATTAATCGATGAATAATATATTCGATATATTAAATGAATTAGATTTCAGACCGCGAATTAAAATTAGATTTTAATTCGGGCAAACGAGTTAATTTAGAATTAATTCGTTAGCGACGTAAATAATAATTTCGCCAGGCGCAATTATTATTTAAATTCGATTGAATTAACGTCGCGACGTAAGCTCGGTATTTCGGAAATATCGAACCCGAACGCGTGAGTGCTCGTGGGCCCACTTTCATTTGGAAACGTGTGGGGCCCACATGACACATGTCATTCTAATGCATTGCATGTAGATAGTGTACAATGCACTCAATGTTATTGCATGTAGATAGTGTACAATGCACTCAATGTTATTGCATGGAAATTGAGTGTTTGACACTCTAAGCCATTGCATGTTTGTGTCATAATTTTATTATTTATTTAATAATATTATGGCATAAATATAAATTGATTTTTGGTAAATCATTTTAACTTAACACAAAACATTTCATCTCTCTCAAAATGCTCTCTTCTCTCACGCCCAAATGGGCACAATGCTCACTGGTTTTGAACCAGAAAAACGTGAGCAATAGGGAAGCTAAGAGTGGTTTCTCATGGTGAGAAATCAAGTGCTAGCACACTTACAGTCTTGCGAAGGTGGTAGGGAGGTTCGACCATGAGACGGGATCCATCCGACGAAGCTAGGAGCTCCGTTTTCTCACTCAATTTTCTGTTTTTGTAGGCAGTGGACTGCATGCAGTAGGCTTACATGGCAGTGCGTTTTTGGGTTCATTTGTCTTCAAATCGACTCTACCGATCAATGTGAGTATTCCGCTACCTCCGTTGATGTGTTCACACATAATTTCATGTCTTGTTTGATCTTGGGACCTTAGAATAAACCAACATCGTAGAGTGAATCTACTGAAGAAAAATTATTAAGGGACTGGTCGCGTCAAGAATTTCCCGAGGAGGGACCTGTTACAGTTTTGTCGCGTGAAATTCATGTACATGCAATTTCTATAGATCATTGGCAGCAGTTGGGGAGTTTAGTGGAGCAGTTAGCACAAGTGAGCCAACCAACTTGCTAACCAAGACCCAGCTAGTCGAATGACGGCTGGTATGCTGATGGAAATTAGGAGTAAGTACAGATTTCCTAGATCAATGGAGTTGAGAGTACCCATGCCGACGAAAGAATTGACTATAAAATTCCTGGGTGGATTGGATTTTATGTAGTGCCGTTTTCTAATGGGTTGATTCCCCATTCCGAGGTTAGCTTGGGAAGTTTTGGATCACTATGGGATCGCTCCTTCACAGCTGATGCCGAACGCTTGGAGGATTTTATTGTCGATTGAATGCTTAGCATTTGAACAAGGGGTGTTCTTTGAGGTGAAGGATGTAGTATACTCATACTACCTAAAGAAGCACATAAGTGAAAAAGGGAGGTATATTCTGTATCTTCGTCGTAAGAGAGAACAAATAGTAATGAGGCTTCCAACGAATGATAGGGGTAATTGCAGTCGGATTATTTCTTTGTGAGGAATGAGGGTATCTTTGGGTCGACAGGAATGGGTCGTGTCTCAGAATACTGGAGTGTATTTAGTGAGTATCAGTTTCTTCTATTATTGATAACTTATCAATGTTGTTGTCGTTTTGACGCTAATGTGTGGATTGTTTGTTTTGCAGGTCCATTTCGAAACAGTTTATTCGACAAAACTCCTCAAATTTTATCCAATACTAAAGCTCTTCTTGCCCTTCCCGTCGAACAAAGAGATTGGAGAATAGTCTTGGTAGAGAAGAGATTAAGGGCTACATTAGTGTGGAAAGAAATCTTCGAATCTGAAGGTATATCTACCCTACCCCTTTGGCACTTTGTAAACACGTATTGGAAGTCATCTACTGTACTTGGTCGATTCGAGCTTTATACGAAAAGGTGTTGTTTATAAAGACTTTAACTCCAAAAGAAATTTTATGCGCAGAGGACATGATGTCGAGACCAATAAAGGTAGCATCAATTGATGAATTAAAAAGCCGAAAGAATGCTAAGAAGCTTAAGATAAAGGAGCCAGAGGTGGAGGTTCCTGAATTACAACAGGTTGTGTCGACTGGAACTCCCAAGGCTAAAGGGCAGTCGACTGAAATCATTGTCAAATGGGGAAAAAGGAAAGCGGTTGAAAGTGAGGACATTGACAATATAATTGTCAGGATTCCATCAGGGTCGACTGCAATTTCTGACCCATCAAGTCTTGACCCTTTTATCAAGAAGCTTTTGCTAGAAGAGGATGAGCAAAGGCTATCCAAAATAGGCCCCGTCGAGTCAATGAAGAAGGCTGCGGCTCTAAATTACCAAGTAAGAAAGTAAATAAGAAAAATTTATTGTCATTTGTAGAATGGATTCTAATTGAATGCTCTTTTTCAGGCAATGAAGTGTAGCTTACACATGCAACGGTATGTCGAATCGAATCTCAGGAAGCAAAGAGAAATGGAAAAATCATTCGCAGCAATGAAAAAGGAGATGGTCCAAATGAAGTCGTTTGGAAAAAAGAATGCAGAATTAGAAAAGGAGTTGAAGGAGGTGAAGGCTACTCTTCAGATGGAAATGAAACTTCTGAGGTTACAATTGGAGGTTATAAGGATGCGTTTGAAAATGTAAAGAATGAGAATGATGAGTTACTGAGAATCTTGAAGGGATTGCTCTTGAATCTATGATGAAAGAACGAAGTAATCTGATGAAGGATTTCCTTGAGGGGAATACCGCAGCTTGGGAACCAGAGAAATGGATTCAAGAGTATGATCGATTACTGGCAGGAATTTCTTCTCCAACAAGGGTGATGAGGAAGAGAAAGGTGAAGAAGTCGACTCTAAAGTGGCTGAGAAAGAAATTTCTGACACAAATGAAGCGGCTGGGGTTCAAGAGACGGAGAAGAAGAACGAAGAACTTAGTCGAATGGAGGTGGAGCCGACTGGTCAAGTCCAAGAAATTCCTGCGTCTGAAGTTGTTGCTGAACGTATTCCGGAAGAAGTTGCTCCGGAAATTTGAATTTCTTTGTAATTTTAACTTTTTGTTATCGCCTTTTGTAGAACAAATTAATGACTTAATGATATTTTGGGATAATATTTTAAACGGGTCTTGTTATTAAGTCGAATCGCAATACATAAAGTAGTAAAACACTTTGAACTTTCAAATTTAAATAAATGCACGCATAAATTACCGGTAAAATCGCTTGAGGTGAATTGCATTCCAACTGTTGTGAATTTGCCTCCCCTCGGTTGTTTGTATTTGTACGCTCCGTGTCCAACAACTCTTGTGATGACGTATGGCCCTTCCCAATTTGGCCCCAACTTTCCATCTCCAATTTCTTTTGTGTTTTGAAACACTCTTCGTAGTACCAAATCCCCTTCCTTGAATGTTCTGCTTCTGACATTTTTGTTGAAATATCTGGTCATTCTTTGTCGATGCGCCGCTAGTCGAATGGATGCACGATCTCCCGTTTCATCAATTGTTTCCAGGTTCAAATTCATAAGTTGTTGATTCGCATCATCGCTGAGCCATTGGTAACGAGGAGATGGCATGGTTTCCTCAGTTGGTATCACCGCTTCTGTCCCAAATGCCAGAGAGAAAGGAGTTTCTCCTGTGGAGGAACGGATAGTCATCCTATAGGACCATAAGACTCCAGGTAGTTCATCCGCCCAGGATCCTTTTGCTTTTTCTAATCTTTTCTTTAGAGTGTTTAAAATTGTTTTGTTGGAAGACTCGGCTTGACCATTAGCTTGTGGGAATCGAGGGGTTGAAAAACTTAATTTGATCCCCAATTTTTGCAGAAGTCTTGGAAATGATTGCTGATAAATTGTGAACCATTATCAGTCACAATCTCTTTGGGAATGCCGAATCGACATATGATGTTCTTCTAGACAAATGATTGAACTTCTCTATCTCGTATCTTGGCGAAAGAGTCTGCCTCAATCCACTTTGAAAAGTAATCCGTTAAAACCAGCATGTAGACTCGTTGTCCAGGGCGGTTGGTAGCTTTCCCACAATATCCATTCCCCATTTCATGAATGGCCACGGGGGGAGAGTGGGATTTAATTTCTCAGGAGGGAGATGTGAAATCGGGGCGAACCTTTGACACTTCTCACATTTCTTTGTATAATTAGCTGAATCAATTCTCATAGTTGGCCAATAATACCCAGTCGAATGGGCGCGTAAAGCGAGGCTACGTCCTCCAGAATGATTCCCACATTCTCATTCATGTATTCTGACAGAACGTGCTGTGCTTGATCATGAGTAAGACATTTTAAGTAGGGTCCAGAGAATGACCTTTTCAATAACTGTCCGTCGAATATGGTAAATCATGCTGCCTGTCTCTGAATCTTTCTTGCTTCAGTTTTGTCTTCTGGAAGTAGTCCATCTTGCAGATATTTCATGAGTGGCGTCATCCATGAGTCGTTTGATGTGATGGTGGTGATCTCATTGCTCTCTTTCCAAATGCTGGCCAATTCAAAAACACTACCCCGAATGGATTGTGGTTTATCCCCATGCATCGTCGATCTAAGGGTAGCCAATGCGTCTGCTTGAGTATTCTCGCTTCTCGGAACTTGGGTTATAGTAAATTCTTCAAATGTCGACTGGATTTCTTTCACTTTCATTAAGTAGGATGACATTTGAGGATCTCGTTCTTGATATGAACCTTGTAGTTGGTTGACTATCAGTTGAGAGTCTGATATCACTTCTATTCTGTTTGCTCCAAGTTCTTTAGCCAAACTAATTCCTGCTATCAATGCCTCATACTCTGCCTCATTGTTTGTAACCCTGAAGCCACATTTGATTGCCTGTCGTAGTATATCACCATCTGGAGTAGTGATCACAC
>SKCR01054524.1:0-29620 GCA_019454045.1 Zanthoxylum bungeanum | reverse complement strand
GCCATATTTTCATAATGTGAGTTGCTAGTCGAGACAAATTTATCTATGACATGAGCGTTTTGCAGCCTAACCTGTTCAACAACATCCTGTGTGAATTCACTGAACAATGCACGAACTGCATTAGGGCTGAATTCTCGTAATGGTTCGTATCGACTAGCTTCTGCCAGACCCTCGAAATGACCCACCACGGCTGGAACGTGGGGCTGGTTGGTTTGCTCCCGTCCTCCTTCCTCCGTACCTGTGCCAGTTTGAGTGTTTATTTTCGGAGGCATCTCCACTCCTTACACCAATCCTCCCACTGTGGTTGCCAAAAACTTTTTTTGCGCGATTTTTGTGCTCGAAGAAGAAAGAGAAACGTGTAAGGTTCAAACCTCCCGAGACAAAGTCCCAGCGATGGTGTTTGATTAAGTGAATAAGCCTCCAAGGGGCGCAAGCACATAAATTACAGTCCTAAAAGTTATAAGAACTAAAGATAAAAAATATGCTCGTTTGAGTCTTCATTTGATCGGGGGTCTTTCTCTATGTACGAGTGAGCTTTTATAGTGAAGCTCGTAAACTGCTTGGGCAGTTCCAGTATCTCCCTGCAGCTGCTGGATCGTGTCTTCAACCGTTGAGCTGTGCGTCTCAACTGCTTGATCGTGGAGGGAAAACTGCTTAACTGCGGTAGTTGTGGGATCAACTGCATTACGTGTTCTCGTTCTAATGCTTCGGTCGTCCTGGGTTCTTTTCGCTCTAATTTGATCGCTCTTCCTTTCATCGCCCTTCTTGCCTTCATCCTTCATTCCTTCCTTCTAGGGCGATTTCGCTCCAGGGTGGCATTTTTTCCTTTGCCAACAACACTACAACATGATTCTTCTTTCTTTGTGCTTTCTAAAATATATTTTTATAATTTTTTTAAAAAGAATCATATTTCTATTTGTCGAAACAGGTATATCTACAATATAATTACTATAAAATAATATTCAATTGTTGACGAATATTCTGTCGGCAAAAAACTGAAAAAGCCTTAATAAATTTATTTGCCAACAAAATTATTTTGTTGGTCAAACCATTATCGGTAATTATTTTATTGACGAAAATTATTTTCGTAATAATTACCGAGAAAATTTTGTTGTCAAATAATAAACATTTTCTCGATGATGTAACAATAAAATGCTGACTATTTACCGATGGAATTTTCATCGACAATTTAGCCAGTATTTTAATTATTATATTTAATAATTATCCTTTGATAAATCAGTGATAGAAACTTTCGTTGGTAATTCTATCAGTATTTTCATTAAAAATTTGAATTTCTTTTTGATTATTTTAAATGCTATAAATACTTTTATTAATATAACAAATACTCAAAACAATTGTTATATGTAAAAAATAATAATAATATTCATAATACATATTGTTTGCACGATTTTTGTGCGCGAAGAAGAAAAGAGACATGTAAGGTTCAAACTTCCTGAGACAAAGTCCCAGCAAAAGGTGTTTGATTAAGTGAGTAAGCCTCCAAGGGGCGCAAGCACACAAATTACAGTCCTAAAAGTTATAAAAACTAAAAGATAAGAAAAATGCTCGTTTGAGTCTTCATTTTATCGGGCTTTTCTCTCTGTACGAGTGAGATTTTATAGTGAAACTTGTAAACTGCTAGGGAAGTTCCAGTACTTCCCTACAGCTGCTAGATCGTGTCTTCAACCGTTGAGCTCTGCGTCTCAACTGCTTAATCGTGGAGGGAAAAACTGCTTAAGTGCTGTAGTCGTGGGATCAACTGCATTACGTGTTCTCGTTCTAATGCTTCGGTCGTCCTGGGTTATTTTCGCTCTAATTTAGTGATCGCTCTAATCGCTCTTTCTTTCATCGCCCTTCTTGCCTTCGTCCTTCATTCTTCGTTCTAGGGCGATTTCGCTCCAGGGTGGAATTTTTTCTTTTGCCAACAATTGTCCCCCAAATTCACCTTGATTACACTGGAAGTGAAAATCGAGGTGGATTTTTCGGCTTTTCATCCAAGTTCGTTCTTTCCTCGTTCAGGGAAGACCACAACGCCAATCGAGGGCTGATCCGATTGGCATTCTTTCCTTGCCCTCGACTAGCTAGTCACCTGGCCGATCCTTCAGTCCAGAGAATCTGTGAAGCCGGGGATTTTCGCCCTCGACTAACTAGTCCCCCGGCTGGTCCCTTAGTCCAGAGAATCTGTGAAGCCGAGGAGTGTATGATGAGCGGAAAATATATCAATATTTACCGCCCCTTTTACTTAATATTTTGTTTAGTTTCTCGGGTTTGATGAACGTTTTGATGTGTTTTAGTTTATTTTGCAGATAAAATAATATTGGGACACAATGAAATCATTTAAGACGAAATGTGGGTCAAATAAGGGCAAAAATTGGATTTGACATATTAATTTTGGAGATTGGAAATTTGAAAGGGCGTTTTAACGAAGTGTAGTTTTGGAAATTCCAGTTTTGCACATCTGTCGTATTTTGGGCATAACGTTTTACTCTCGATATCGGATTGAGCTGATTCAAGTTCCAGATTAAAGAAGACTCAAAGATCTACAACTTTGAAAGACAAAATAATTTCGAATTCAGAAGATTGCATGCCCGAAATTGATGAACCACCCAGACGTGTGTTGTGTGTAATTATTAAAGTCATTTTCAAAGCAAAAAATTAATTAATAAATAAATAATAAAAATTATCAAATCACCACCAAACATGATAATAAATTAGTGGAACAATTAATAATGTATTTGGTGGAGCAATTATTGGAGTAATTAGTGAAGCAATTAATAATGGATTTGGTGGATGATTTGATGGAGGTAAAATTTTACCTATAAATACCAAGCCATTTCATTTGTAAATTCATACTTTCTTCTAAGGAATTCATTAAGAATACTAAGAAGATTGTATCTTGTTTGTTTATTTACAGCTTTCAGTAATTAATTTTCGCTTTCGCACTTTCTTTTCTTTACTTTTCAGTTTTTACTTTCTTTCCGCAATTTACTTTTACGCACAATACTTTTCTTTCTTTAATTTTCAGTTTTTACTTTTCAGTAATGAGGAGGTAACTCCCCTTTGCTGGGGTAAAAGGTAAAAATTTTATTACTAATATTTAGATTAATCTCCCTTAATTATAATATATAAACTAGTTAAAACCTGACTTAACGAGGATACCGCCATATTGGTCGGTTGGTAATTATTTAAATTGGTTTTAACTTGACTAAACTGGATACCGCCTGATTGGTCCGTTGGTAATTAATTATTAATTTGACTTAATCTGGATACAGCCTATATGGCTGGTTGGTAATTATCATGCAAAGTTAATATATTATATTAAGGGAGATATCTAAAATAGAAGTAATAAAAGTGGATCCTTTACCTCAGCATTTTCTTTTATTGTACTTTTACTTTATTTACTTTTCAGCAATTTACTTTCAGCATTTACTTTTCAGAAATTTACTTTTCAGCAATTTACTTTCAGCATTTATTTTTCAGTAATTTACTTTCAGCATTTTCTTAATTTCAGCATTTACTTTCCGTCATTTACTTTTCAGCAATTTACTTTTCAGCATTTACTTTATGTCTTTTATTTTATTTAAGTTTTTACTAGCCCTAGTTATGTGTCGTAACTAAGTTAGTTATCTGGGGTTGTGATGAATTATAATATCACCGGTTTATAAGGGGTTATTTTATAGTTTGGGTAATTTAAAGGTTTACTTATTAAGTCTTAAGCTTAATGCTTCTTGTTGTCTGATCACCAATAAGATTGATGTGGTAAATCTAAAATAAACTTGACAAATGAATTTTAGGTTTCAGCCTTAGACTTAATATCCCACGATATTCCTTGAGGATAGATAACCCTTTAATAGATTTCTTTACAGGATAGACATATACCTGTCGGACGGGGGTAGCCATAATTGGAACTTAAACTTAATGAATCCCGACATAGGCTTTTGCATAATTTAGTGTTCCAGGTTAGTAAATCGATTTATTACACAACCATGAAATAACCACTTCATCTTTTAAAAGATATTAGAAAGATTCACAACCCTATATAGTTTTTAATATTGAATTTTCTTAAACCTACTTTTGTGCAATTTTATTTACTTGTTTTTAAATTTAGAATCATCACCATTTCAAATCAATCAATCAACATGTTAGATACTAGTAATCATTTGACCTCATAAAATTAATAGATTATGTATTAAGTTCTCGTGGGATCGATACTTTTTATACTACTTGAACTATACGTACGCTTGCGTTATACATGTGTGATTACGCACCGGTCAAGTTTTTGGCGCCGTTGCCGGGGACTTATTTATCTTTCACTATTAGTTTAGAGGTTAGATACCTTTACTTGTATCTAATTTCTTTTTACTTATAATTGTTGTTTTCTTGTGTTTCAGGTTCTCAAAAACTTCATGAGACGAACCAGAAGCTTTGAACTTCAACGCTTGACCCGAAAATTGAAAGAACCATCAGACAGTTGAGAAGGAAAAGGCGAGAAGGTCAAGAAGTTTTAGTCAACATGGAACCTGAACCTTTGGAGGTTGCACCACCAATTCCCATTCGAGACAGAACAATTCCAGTGGTTGACAGACTCATTTCATGTATTGTACTTCCTCCCTTACCATCAAATGCAGGTGACATCAAAACATGCATTCAGATGATTCAGCAGTCAGTTCAGTTTGGGGGGAATGCAACTGAAGATCCCAATGCCCACATCAGCAACTTCTTGGAAGTTTGCGGCACTTTCAATTATAACCGAGAAGCTGAAGAAGCAATGAGACTACATATTTTCCCATACTCTTTGAAAGACAGAGCTAAAGCTTGGCTACATTCACTACCAGCAGGTTCCATCACAACTTGGAACACTTTAGCCACCAAATTTCTTGCAAAGTACTTTCCACCAGCCAGAACTGGAAAGCTGAGGAATGACATCACATCCTTTGTGCAAAAAGACTCAGAAAATCTCTACGAAGCTTGGGAAAGGTACAAAGATTTGCTCCGGAAATGTCCTCACCATGAGATTCCAAAATGGCTTCAAGTCCAATCCTTCTATAATGGACTTTCTGGACTGATGAGAACCACAATCGATGCTGCTGCTGGAGGAGCTTTAATGGCAAAAGGAGAAGATCAAGCCTGAGACCTAATCGAAGAAATGGCCAACAAGAATTCCTTGTGGCCAACATAAAAGAGCATGATCCAAAGAATTGCAGGAATTTATGAAAGTGGAGCCAATATAGCAGTCAACGCCAAGCTGGATCAGATATGCAAATTCATGGAGACTCTCAGCATTGGATCCACAAGTTCACCATATGGAGGAGCACCAGAACCAAATCAACTTGAAGAGATGGTGAATTATGTCAACAATTTCAACAGACATGGGAACAATCCATATTCCAACACCTACAACCCAGGGTGGAGGAATCATCCCAATTTTTCATGGAGCAATAATTCAGGACAAAAGAAAAATCCAGCACCTGGATTCCAACAGCAGAACTATCCACCACCAGGATTTCAACAACAGAACAAAGGCCAGGAACATGAAAAAGAACCAGAAATGAAAGAATGGATTGCAGAGATGTTCAAAAAGCAACAAGCAGCATATGATGCTATCTTTCAGAGCCAATCTGCTTCCACCAGAGCACTGGAGAATCAAATCGGACAACTGGCCAATGCTCAAAGTTACAGACCGTCAGGTAATCTTCCCAGCAACATAGAACCCAATCCAAGGAACCGAGGGAAGGAGCAATGTCATGCCATCATGTTAAAAAGTGGTACTGAAATCAACAAAGATGTTGGAGCCAAAACAACTGCTGAGGAAGTTCCAAAAGAAACAAAGCAACAGATGGAGGAAAAAGAAGCAAAGGAAAAAGAACAGATCACTCCACCTCCACCTTTTCCTCAGCGTCTTCAGAAAAACAAACTGGACAAACAGTTTGCTCGTTTCCTAGAGGTGTTCAAAAAGCTACACATCAGCATTCCATTTGCAGAAGCCTTGGAACAAATGCCCAGCTATATAAAATTCATGAAAGACATTCTTTCATGAAAACAGAGATTGGGAGATTACGAGACAGTAGCATTGACAGAAGAATGCAACACCATCATTCAGAGGAAGCTTCCCCCAAAGTTGAAAGATCCTGGCAGTTTCACCATTCCTTGCATCATAGGAGAACATAACTTTGGTAGGGCTTTATGTGATTTAGGTGCAAGTGTTAACTTGATGCCTTTTTCTATTTTCAGGAAATTATAGATTGGAGAAATAATGCCAACTTCAGTCTCTCTACAACTTGCTGATAGAACGCTCGTATTTCCAAGAGGCGTAGTTGAGGATGTGCTGGTCAAGGTTGACAAATTCATTTTCCCAGCAGATTTTATTGTCCTTGATATGGAGGAAGACGCAGACGTGCCAATCATCCTCGGGAGACCATTTTTTGGCTACAGGTCGAACCATTATTGATGTACAAAAAATAGAACTAACCATGAGGGTACATGACCAAGAAGTAACATTCAATGTTTTTAAAGCCATGAATTTCCCGAATGACGAGAAGGAGGAATATTTCAGACTTGATGTGATACACAGTACCATTCAGAACTCTAATGCAATGCAAAGTTCTATAAAAAAACTTAAAACATGTCAATTGCCTGTGAAGCCTGAAGATAAAGCGTCTTTTGGACTGAAAAAGCCAATTCTTGCACTACAAGCAACAGAAGAGAAAAAGTTCCACCAGCTCAATGAATTGGAGGAATTTCACAATCAGCCTTTTGAGGATGCCAAATTGTACAAAGAAAAGGCCAAGAAGAGACATGATGAGAAGTTAGTGCGCATACAACTGGAACCAGGGCATAAGGTACTATTAAACAAATCAAGTGTGAAATTCTTCACATGGAAGCCAAAATCACAGTGGTCAGGTCCATTTGTGATCACCAAAGTTTTACCAGATAGAGCCGTTGAGATACATGATCCTGACTCCAACAAAACTTTCAAGGTTAAAAACAAGCGTGTTAAGCACTACTGGGGAGAATCATTTGAGCGACAAAAAGAAAGTGTCACACTTTCAGATCCAGCCTAACGTTCGAGAAGTCACGTCTAGCTGACGACTTTAAACTTAGCGCTCGCAGGGAGGCAACCCATGTAATTTGTGTATATATTGTGATCTGGTGTGTTTTATTTTTGTGTGTTTAAATTTTTGCAGGTAAAGTCATGTCACGATGGAAGAAGCTCTCGCAAATCTTCGCAAGCATTTCCTTCTCTCTCTTAAAAATCTCTGATGAAAGTCTACAAAGCTCGCTTGGAACGGATGAGACTACTGATGATCAAAGGTATTCCTACTGATATTCGTTGGATTATTGAAGCACGAGTCTGATTGGCAGGTGAGTCTTCTGAATCTTTTATTTCACATCTGCCTGGTTTAGGAAGAGCACCTATGCTAAAAAGAGAAGAGCCAAAAGAATGTGTGTTTGTTATAAATGTGCTCCTATGTTTGTGATACTCGTTGTCGTTCTTTAGGAATGATGTCTGATAACCGCGAAGATAAGATTAATTTGCAAAATTTCAAAAAGAAAGACAACAGTTAAGTCTTGGGAATCTGACTCAAAAAGACTCTGTTTGCCAATTTATAAGAAAATTGGATGGGAAGCTTGTCCCTGACGCATAGACGTCAATCACGCCTACGTTTCTTGTATATATTTTATCTCTTTGTCTTTTCCTGATAATTGTGATTTATTTTGTTGTTTTCTTTTATTTTCTCCAACAAGATCCAGACTTTTTTTACTATCACGATTTATTTGACTGTTAACTAATAATTTTCATTTGGCAGGTACTAGTGCTATTATTTTACTCACCCTTTTCAGGTGTTATAAATTCAACTCATCATTGCACTTTTGAAGACATCCAGAGTAAAATGGGGCCACTTCAAGAAGACGAGTTGAAAACATCTGTGTGTTTTGCGGTACTAGTGTTGGTGTTAAGCCACAATACGTAGAAGCAGCAACACTGGTCGAGTCTTAGCTACAATGAATATGCACTTAGTATATGGCGGTGGCAATCTTGGACTTATGGGGATCATTTCAAAAGCTGTACAGGAGGGAGGCAGTCACGTTTTGGGAATCATCCCAAAACCTTTGGCAGAAGATAATCTTATTGAACCATCAAACAGAGAGGAACTTTTGTGCCAGGTATGTCCGAGCGACTAGTGGAAATGATTAACCGTGCTGATGCTTTTATTGCTTTGCCAGGTGGCTTGGGCACATTGGAGGAAATTTTTATAGTGCTATCTTGTGCGAACTTGAACATACACCAGAAACCAATTGGGCTGTTTAACGTTGATGGATTTTATGATTTTCTTTGTGTGTTTCTTGATGATGCCCGGAGAAATGGGTTCGTGTCAAAACCTTTAAAAGAACTCCTCTTCACTGCCAGAACTGCTCCGGATCTAATTGACCAAATCTTAGCCTATGAACCACAAATTGACCCTATCTTTTCAAAGATAAATTGGTCTGAGGACGATCGTGGTAAGAGGCATCGGATTAATCTGGATCTTAACCTTTAATTTCCTGTAGAATTTCAGCTAACCAGGTATTATCTTCTAAACTCTTCTTCTACTGTTTAAGACATTGGGGACAATGTCTCATTTAGGTTTGGGGGAGGGAATTAGTTGATCAGTACCTTGTTTTTAGTTTGTGTGTTGTTTTTATTTTTAGTCCAAAAATTTTCGAAAAATACAAAAATTGAAAAATTTTCAAAAAATTCCAAAAATATTTTGTGTTTTTATTTTGACTAAAAAGATGAATTTGGTAAGAGATAGCTGAGTAAGGAGTTTTCACTCCTGAGACGTATCTCAAACCATTTTTGAAACAAGTTAGTTTTTGTTTAATTCGTTTTAAATTATTTAATTTGTAAATTCTCCATAAAACTGACTAAAATGGATCTTCATATGCTCAGTAAGCAGATATTATCAACATAATTGTAACATACGGACATGAGCTAAAATTGAAAAGTTTGTAATATTCAGTGCTCTAGTTTAATTGGAGGAAGCATCTCAAAAAATAATGGAGTAAAAAAAAAAAACATCTGAGATCCGAGTTATTAAGTCTATAAGGGTGTTTTAACACCTAGTGCCCTAAAGCCAACTGGTTTGGGAGTCACTAGCCCAAAGCTCGCTACATGGATCAAAGATGCTGTAAAAATATATATATCTGAAGTCTGAGTAATTAAGTCCGTAGGGGTGTCTTAACACCTAGTGCCCTAAAGCCAGCTGGTTTGGGAGTCACCGACCCAACACTCGCTACATAGATGGAAGATATTGTATATAAATAAAAAAAAATCAAAAATCAAAGAAAAAATCAGAAAATTGAGAAAAATTATTCCATTGCTATAAAAAGGTGTGAATTCCGATAAAACTTTAGGACAAAAAATCACTCTCTTATCAACTGCACTTGTGACTGTTGTGGGCAAAAATGAGTTGATTAATATTTTATCGGCTGTGCATATGGAGAATGGTAAATATAATCGGAGAATTTACTTATTCAGTAATTTAGAAAGAAAGAAAACAACTAGTAACTTGGAGTAGAAGTTTCACCTGATTAGTCACTAACTTCTTTATTCTCTTTTCTCTTGTCTTTTTGTTTTGTGTGCATTAGTTTTATTATCTTTTTACTTTTTTAAAACGTTTATGGGTATCGTTGTTGTAAGCCCTCACGAGACTATAACTCGTCCACTAGGGACACCTAGGGTGTTAAAGGCTTGTTGCATACGCTAAATGCAATCGTGATCCCTTCGAAAGTGGCTTAGTTTAATTTTAATTGTTTCTTGTATTTTATTTTATTGTTTTGCTCGAGGACTAGCAAAATGTTAGGTTGGGGGTGTGATGAGCGGAAAATATATCAATATTTACCGCCCCTTTTACTTAATATTTTGTTTAGTTTCTCGGATTTGATGAACTTTTTGATGTGTTTTAGTTTATTTTACAGATAAAATAATATTGGGATACAATGAAATCATTTAGGACGAAATGTGGGTCAAATAAGGGCAAAAATAGGACTTGACATATTAATTTTGGAGATTGGAAACTTGAAAGGGCGTTTTAACGAAGTGCAGTTTTGGAAATTCCAGTTTTGTACATCTGTCGTATTTTGGGCATAACATTTTACTCCAATATCAGATTGAGCTGATTCAAGTTCCAGATTAAAGAAGACGCAAAGATCTACAACTTTGAAAGGCAAAATATTTTCGAATTCTGAAGATGTCATGCCCGAAATTGATGAACCATACAGAAGTGTGTTGTGTGTAATTATTAAAGTCATTTTAAAAGTAAAAAATAAATTAATAAATAAATAATAAAAATTATCAAATCACCACCAAACATGATAAGAAATTAGTGGAGCAATTAATAATGGATTTGGTGGATGATTTGATGGAGGCCAAATTTTGCCTATAAATACCAAGCCATTTCATTTGTAAATTCATACTTTCTTCTAAGGAATTCCTTAAGAATACTAAGAAGATTGTATCTTGTTTGTTTATTTACAGCTTTCAGTAATTAATTTCCGCTTTCGCACTTTCTTTTCTTTACTTTTCAGTTTTTACTTTCCGCAATTTACTTCTACGCACAATACTTTTCTTTCATTAATTTTCAGTTTTTACTTTTCAGTAATGAGGAGGTAACTCCCCTTTGCTGGGGTAAAAGGTAAAACTTTTATTACTAATATTTAGATTAATCTCCCTTAATTATAATATATAAATTAGTTAAAACCTGACTTAAAGAGGATACCGCCATATTGGTCGGTTGATAATTATTTAAATTGGTTTTAACTTGATTAAACTGGATACCGCCTGATTGGTCCGTTGGTAATTAATTATTAATTTGACTTAATCTGGATACCGCCTATATGGCTGGTTGGTAATTATCATGCAAAGTTAATATATTATATTAAGGGAGATATCTAAAATAGAAGTAATAAAAGTGGATCCTTTTACCTCAGCATTTTCTTTTATTGTACTTTTACTTTATTTACTTTTCAGCAATTTACTTTCAGCATTTACTTTTCAGAAATTTACTTTTCAGCAATTTACTTTCAGCATTTATTTTTCAGTAATTACTTTCAGCATTTACTTTCCGTCATTTACTTTTCAGCAATTTACTTTTCAGCATTTTACTTTATGTCTTTTATTTTATTTAAGTTTTTACTTTTCACCCAATAATTTCTATGGTGTCTCCTTAATTGCGTCCTCATCATTTCTTCCACAAGAGGATAGTTCCTGCCTAGGCGTTGCCCCGAATATGGCCTTCGATACGAATGCCATATATTGGGCCGATGAATTTTCGGCCTAAACGTCCTCACATTTTGTACGAAGTTTGAATTTTCGCCATAAAACCTTGGTGCAAAGGTCCGTGGCTGCCATGTTACTGGCTCTTTCTTTACGGGCCTTTCACAAGTGTCTTCCAACTCCCTCATCCACTCTATATTGTTCCTGCACCGTACACAAAGGTTTTGCTGATCCTTCTATTTTTGGGGTGCTTTAATCCTTTCCAGAGCGCTTGGACGATGACCATTCTGTTCTTCATCTGGGACCAACTTGAATCTTGGAAAATTGGTAAGATCCGAGTTGATCATGTTTAATTCCACTGGCTTGGGAAACGGGTTGTTGTCCACATCCATCTTTTTTTTCGAACGTTATTCGTCCAGATTCTATAGCATCCTGCAAAAAATTCTGAAAAACAAGACATGTATTAGTTGAATGGGGCCATGCATTATGCCATTTACAATATTTTTTGCTGCCGATTTGCTCGGCGCTTGGCAACGTATGGCGGTCACTAAAACTGATCTGTTTGGCTTTGTACAACTGATCGAATATGGCGTCGACTTTTATGGTATCAAAAGAAAAGTTTCTCCCCTTTTTACAAACATACGGCTTTCCTTTAACCAATTCGGCCAAACACAAGTCTGCCGATTCGACGTCCATTTCACCTACTTCATAATCGATGCTCCTGTAATACATCCATTTGCTAGAATTTTTTATTTGCTCTTCCTCCCTTAGTAATCGTTCATAACGCACCGCGCTGGTGATGAGCTGGGGGAGGTCCCAAAATTCACGATCTTGAAATTTCTTTTTCAAGTCGAAATTGAGGCAACTTTGAGCGATTCTCACGAACTATTTTTCTGGCAAAGGCACGTAACATCGGCCTCGAGCTACTTTAAACATTTGTAAGAATTTTTCAGCCCATTCTCCTGGCAACTGTCTTAAGTTTGCCAGGTCGGCCAAAGCCACTTCGGATTCGGCCTTGTAGAATTGCGCATGGAACAACTGTTCCATGCGTTGCCAATTTTCTACTGAGTTGGCCGGAAGACTGACGTACCAGAAGAACACTACTCCGGACAGTGAGCCGTGAAATAACCTTAACTTATGGAAATCTGTGACCTCTCCACACTGAAGGGTAAATCGCCCAATGTGTTCCATGGTAGAAACTTCCCCAGACCCCGTAAATAGGGAAAAATATGGTATTTTGTAGTTTCTAGGCCACAGATACGCCACATTGATCCAATCGGGATATGGCTTCCGGTACCTTGGCCGAATTGGCCGTACTCCCAGACCGAATTGATTTTGGAGGATGTTGGTCACCTGTTCCCTTAATATGTCATTACCATTAAATGACATCGCTATGGGAGGTGGTTGTGGTCCTCTCACAAGTGGGACATAATCATGATTCTGTCCCTGAGAAACCTGGACGCCTTGGGGCAACACCACATCGTGTTGTGCCATATTTGGCCCCTAGTGTAGATTTGGCCCTAAATATGGGCCATTGTCCCCAAAAACTTGTTCCTCCCCTGGAATTCGTAGGGACCGTGATTCCTTATGGGGGAACATTACTCGGACCAGCCTCCTGACTGCTTGGTGCAGGGGAAGGCGTAGTCCACGGTGGGGCTGTCCCCTCATTTACACATTTAGCCATTAATTCGTTCAACGAGCTCAAGTGTTTGGCCATATTTTCATAATGTGAATTGCTAGTCGAGACAAATTTATCTATGACATGAGTGTTTTGCAGCCTAACTTGTTCAACAACATCCTGTGTGAATTCACTGAATAATGCACGAACTGCATTAGGGCTGAATTCTCGCATCGGTTCGTATCGACTAGCTTCTGCCAGACCCTCGAAATGACCCACCACGGCTGGAACGTGAGGCTGGTTGGTTTTCTCCAGTCCTCCTTCCTACGTACTTGGGCCAGTTTGAGTGTTTATTTTCGGAGGCATCTCCAATTCTTACACCAATCCTCCCACTGTGGTCGCCAAAAACTGGTTGCGCGATTTTTATGCGCGAAGAAGAAAGAGAAACGTGTAAGGTTCAAACCTCATGAGACAAAGTCCCAGCAATGGGTGTTTGATTAAGTGAGTAAGCCTCCAAAGGGCGCAAACACACAAAATTACAGTCCTAAAAGTTATAAAAACTAAAAGATAAGAAAAATGCTCGTTTGAGTCTTCATTTGGTCGGACTTTTCTCTCTGTACGAGTGAGCTTTTATAGTGAAGCTTGTAAACTGCTTGGGCAGTTCCAGTACCTCCCTACAGCTGCTGGATCATGTCTTCAACCATTGAGCTGTGCGTCTTAACTGCTTGATCGTGGAGGGAAAAACTGCTTAACTGCTGTAGTCGTGGGATCAACTGCATTACGTGTTCCCGTTCTAATGCTTCGGTCGTCCTGGGTTATTTTCGCTCTAATTTAGTGATCGCTCTGATCGCTCTTTCTTTCATTGCCCTTCTTAACTTCGTCATTCATTCTTTGTTCTAGGGCGATTTCGCTCCAGGGTGGCATTTTTTCTTTTGCCAACACATATATAACAACAAAGTTCAAATGTCAAAATAACAAGTTACATAAAGAGGAAAAAAGATTAAAAAAAATTGTTCAAATCTCTAACTATCAGTATAAGGGGGAGGCCGAGAGCATATATAAGTGCATCAATCATGTTTTGTTGCTGCCTTCGAAGTTCATTAAGCTTCGCCTATAGTGAAATGTCTCGTCCAATGCCTAATGTCGCAGAATTTGAGCTGGAATCGTAATAACTGTCGTCGACATATTATCGCTAACACTTGACGTCATAAATTGACGCCTCATTTTGTTAAAGTCAAGTAAAAGTGACATCCACCGAAAGCCACCGAAAAATAAAAGAAAAATAATTAATTATTTTGGGTGGGTCCCACATACTTAAAAATAAAATAATAAAAAATTAGAATTCACTATTTGCACAGTGAATCTCATTTCTATAAATAGGTGCTTCATTCCAAGAGAGTGTGAGATTGTTCACTTCTTGTATTTAGAGAGAGGTTGTAAAAATCTTTCCAGTATAGTGAAATCCTTCTACTTTTGCCCGTGGATGTTTCCCTCACATTGAGGGTTTTACCACGTTAAATCTGTAACGCCTCTTAAATTAACAATTATTCTCAATTTCTCTTTACTTGCTTGCTAGTTCAGCCCACGATCCCCTAACAGTGGTATCAGAGCTTCAGGTTCAGGGTTACTGTTCATGGAGAATATTCACATATATAGTATGGTACTATTCACATATATGGTACTATTCATGTATATGGTACTATTCACATATACGGTACTATTCATGGTGAAATAGTAAAAAGCCGGTTCAAGTGAGAAGCTGATCGTCATTAGAAACATTGCAGGAAAGTTCGAATTTGAGAAGTTCAAATGGAGCATTTTTTCCTATGGAAATTTAAAATAAAAGCAATCTTGAGAGAAGACAATTGGTTGGCGGCAATTGGAGAGAGACCAGATGGAATTACTGATAAAAAATAGAAGGATATGAATGACAACGCTATAGGCAACTTGCATCTAGCCTTAGCAGATTCTGTGTTATCTAGTGTTGCAGAGAAGATGACTGCAAAAGAGATTTGAGATGCATTTACCAAATTCTACGAGGTCAAGTTACTACACAACAAGATCTTCTTGAATATGAGACTTTACACTATTCGATTGAGTGAGTCCACATCTATGACAGATCACATCAACAACTTGGATACATTATTTTCCCAACTTATTATGTTGAGTTATAGTATATCAATAAATGAACCTGTGGAGATTCTACTTCAAAGTCTACCTGATTCGTATGATCAACTTATCATCAGTTTGACAAGTAATGTTGTCACTGGTAATCTAGTCTTTGACGAAGTTGCAGTTACTGCTCTGGAAGCAGAGTCTAGGCGTAAAAATAAGGAAGACAGATCATCTAGTTCGCAACAAGAAGAAGCATTGGTGACAAGAGGGAGATCAACGAAACATTGCTCAAGTGGGAGTCAAAACCATGACAGATCGAAATCAAAAAGTAAGAAGAATGTTATATGCTACAATTGTGGCAAGAAAGGGCACGTTAAGAAAGATTGTTGGAATCTGAAGAATGGTGGAGAAAAAACTCCTATTGTAACAAAATCTCAGGGATGTGTTGCAATTACTTCTGAAGAAGGTAGCACATTTTACAGCGAAGTAGCAATGATGTCCAATGATAGCAGAAAACAGCTAAGTGATGCATAGTTGGTTGATTTTGCAAAAATATGACACATGACCTCTAGGAGAGAATGATTATGTCATTATGAACCTGTCTCTGGAGGATCGATTTTTGTAGGCAATGATCATCCCTTGAAAATTGTTGGTATTGGAGCCATTAAAATAAAGATGTATGATGGTACCATTCGCACTGTACAAGATGTTTGACATGTTGTGGGAATGAAGAAAAATCTTCTTTCAGTTGGACAGTTAGATGATCTCGGATACAAGACTGTTTTTGAAAACAAGGTATTAAAAATGATGAAAAGAGCACTTACTGTCTTGAAAGCTGAAAAGATCTCAGCAAACTTGTATATGCTATTGGGAGACTCGATTCAGGAAGCAACTGCATCAGTAGCATCACTGGATTCTGGAGAGGAAGCTTCTTTGTTGTGGCACCAAAAACTATGCCACATGTCAGAACAGGGAATGAAGATTCTTGTCAATCAAAAGCTACTCACAGGCTTGAAAGCAGTTAGTCTACCGTTTTATGAGCATTGTGTTACAAGTAAGCAAAAAAGATTAAAATTCAGTTAGTCAAGTATTCGAAGTAAAACCATTTTAGAGTTGATTCACTCTGATGTTTGGGAAGCATCGGTTCAATCTCTGGGGAAAGTAAATATTTTGTATCGTTTATTGACGAGTTTTCTAGAAGATGTTGGGTGTACCCGATCAAAAATACGTCAGATGTGATGTCAGTTTTCAAAAACTTCAAAATGTAAATTGAAGTTGAAACTGGAAGAAGAATCAAGTGTTTAAGGACAGACAATGGAGGAGAATATTGCAGCAAGGATTTTGATGCATATTGTCAATAAGAAGGCATCAAAAGGCAAACTACTACACCATACACTGCTCAGCAAAATGGTGTGGCAGAAAGGATGAATATAACGCTGCTGGAAAGAGTAAGAGCTATGCTCAAAACAACTAGTCTACCAAAATACTTTTGGACAGAAGCAGTTCATACAACATGTTATGTTGTAAATAGTTCTCCATCAACAGCCAATGTTTTGAAGACATCGATGGAGATGTGGAGCGGAAAGCCAACTGATTACTCATCTATTCATATTTTTGGTTGTCTTGTGTACGTGATGTACAATGCTCAAGAAAGAACAAATCTAGATCCAAAATCTAGAAAATGTATATTCTTGGGTTATGCTGTTGGAGTAAATGGGTATCGATTGTGGGATCTCACTACTCACAAGATCATCATCAGGAGTGATGTGATATTTCTAGAAGATCAACTGTAGAAAGGAGGAAATAATAGCACTTCAAAAGAAAATACAAAGACTACAACAGTATTGGTGGAAAATAATCCAGAACCACAAAATTCAGATTCTTCTGAAGCAGCACCAGAGGATGAGGTACAAGAACCAGTAGAGTTAGAAGCTTCTGAAGTCCGTCGATCAACTTGAGAGAGAAAACCTCCAGGTTGGCACTGAGAGTATGTTACAGAGAGTAACATTGCATACTGTCTTCTAACAGGGGATGGAGAGCCATCAACTTTCCATGAAGCTACAAAAGATGTAAATGTATTTTTATGGATGACAACAATGCAAGAAGAAATAAAAGCTTTGCACAGAAACAATACATGGGATCTATTACTATTACCACGTGGAAGAAAAACCATTGGTAATAAATGGATCTACAAGATCAAGCGAGACAGCAATGGTCAAGTGGAGCGGTATCGTGCACGAAAATTTATATGCTCCAACCAGTAGATTTTGCTGAAATAGGCAAGGAGAACTTGGTTTGCAGATTGAACAAATCTCTATATGGTCTCAAACAGGCGCCGAGATGTTGGTATAAGAGATTTGATTCCTTCATAATTTGCCTTGGGTACAACAGACTTAGTTCAGACCATTGTACATATTACAAGAGGTTTGGAAATAATGACTTTATTATTTTACTGTTGTATGTGGACGACATGTTAGTAGCAGGCCCTAACAAAGATCGAGTCCAAGAATTAAAGGCACAGTTAGCTAGGGAGTTTGACATGAAGGATCTGGGACCAACAAACAAGATTCTAGGGATGCAAATACAACGAGACAGAAATAACAGGAAGATTTGGTTTTCTCAGAAAAATTACTTGAAGAAAATCTTAAGGCGGTTCGACATGGAAGATTGTAAGCCAATTTCTACCCCATTTCCTGTTAATTTCAAGTTATCCTCTTTTATGTGTCCTAGCAATGAAGCTGAGAGGAATGAGATGTCTCGAGTACCATATGCATCAGCAGTGGGAAGCTTAATGTACGCCAAGATTTGTACAAGACCAGACATTGCACAAGCAGTGGGAGCGGTTAGTCGTTTTATGGCGAATCCTGGTAGAAAGCATTGGAATTCTGTTAAGAGGATCATTAGATATATCAAAGGAACCTCAGATGCTGCATTATGTTACAGAGGATCAGAATTAGTTGTCAGAGGCTACATGGATTCAGATTTTGCAGGAGATATTGATAAAAGAAAATCCACCACATGTTATGTGTTTGTACTGGCAGAAGGGGCAGTGAGCTGGGTATCCAAGTTACAGAGTGTTGTGGCTTTGTCTACAACAAAAGCTGAGTACATGACAACTACACAAGTTTGCAAGGAAGTTATTTGGTTTCAAAGGTTATTGGAGGAGCTCGGGCACAAACAGAGAAGATTTCTTTATTTTGTGACAGTCAGAGTACTTTGTATATTGCAAAGAATTTAGCATTTCATTCAAGAACGAAGCATATAGGGGTACAATACCACTTTTTTCGTGAAGTAGTAGAATAAGGCAATGTGGACTTGTTGAAAGTACACACCAATGAGAACCTTGCAGACGTAATGACCAAGCCTATCAATACAGACAAGTTTGTATGGTGTAGATCCTCTTATGACTTAGCAGAAACGTAAGCAGCTTGAAGACGACAAAGTAGAAAGGATGATGTGGAAACTGATTGGTTCTCAATCAAGTTTCCAAGTGGGAGAATTGTTAAAGTCAAGCAAAAGTGACATCCACCGAAAGCCACCGGAAAGCAAAAGAAAAAAATAATTAATTATTTTGGGTGGGTCCCACATGCTTAAAAAGAAAATAATAAAAAATTAGAATTCATTATTTGCACAATGAATCTCATGCCTATAAATAAAAGCTTCATTTTATTATTTTCTTCATCTCATTCTCAATGAAATCCTCTGTATTCTAAAGAAAATATAGTTTTTTTCTTAAGAGTTTGTGAGAGAGTTGTAGTTCTCCTATTCCAAGACAGTGTGAGATTGTTCACTTCTTGTGTTTAGAGAGATGTTGTAAAATTCTTTCCACTATAGTGAAATCCTTCTACTTTTGCCCGTGGATGTTTCACTCACATTGAGTGTTTTACCACGTTAAATATGTCTCATTGTTTTATTTTATTGTTAATATTTATTGTAGGCTAAGCCTCCTAATTATTATTGTATTGTTATATGGTAGGCAACGCCTCCTAAACTAACAATTATTCTCAATTTCTCTTTGCTTGCGTGCTAGTTTCAGCCCACGATCCCCTAACACATTTACCGATGGAAAATTTTATTGGTACTTTCGTCAAAAAATCTATCTATATATGTGATCGTAAATTTTTTCAAGTAATTTTTCAAATCCAACGATACATATCGACAATTTAAATGTGTCTGTAAATTCAATCGCTAATGCGATAATTTTTTATAATGAGATTGTTTGGCACATCACCCTCACTCTACAAAACACCTCTAATTTTCCGTAACACTCATGTTTTTATTGCAAACACTTTAAATTTTACAGTATATATCATAATTTGGGGGAAACAATGAAAATTTTCAAGTTTTCTTACAGAAAAGTGCGAGTGGGAGAGTTATATAATTTAAACAAAGAGTGGATTTTTATTATTTAAGAGATGTATAAAACTAATTAGATTACGTCTATATTTATAATAGACTAATTGAAATTTTAATCCTACAAGTAACATAAATAAATTAACTAGATTAAAATAACAATACGACTTAAACTCTAAAATAACTTGAATAAAAAAAACTAATTAAGTCACATGCTTAAATAAAATACTCTTAATTAAATTAGGTTACATCATAGTCATTCTCTACTTAAATAAATAGATATTTAAATATTTTAAACAAGTAAAGCTGAATGCTTTTACCAGGGGTGTTCACGGTGCGGTTCAGATCGATTTTTTCATTTTCCACTTCAAACCGCGCAGGTTGGCGGTTTGGGAAATTAGAAACCAAAACCGCAAATTTGATAAGGAAAACCGCGGCGGTTCGGGTTGGTGGTTTAGCGGTTTGGGCGGTTCGGGTCGGCGGTTTGGATTATAAATTTTTTAAAGGAAATTTTGTGTGTTTTCACATAATAATTGAAGAGAAAAAATACCTAATTTTCATTTATACATTGCATATTGTCATATGATCATTAAATATCTTAAATTTCATGGTTAAAAAAGAAGAAAAATATAAAATAATATCTAATTTGAACGCGAGTCGGCGGTTTAGGAGGTTTGGGTCGCGGTTTGAGTCAAAATTTACGGTTTTGGACGGTTCGGGTCGCGGTTGGGTCAAAACCGCACACCGATCCGAAATTTACGGTTCGGTTCTGATTGACCCGAAATCATTTTTAATTTTTTTCAAACCGCACGGTACAGTTCGGATCGGTACGGTTCGGGTCGGGTTACGATTTGACCCGAAACCGTGATCACCCCTAACTTTTACATCCATTTTCAAACTTGTGAAATGAAAACTCTGGTAAAATAATATTGTATCATTAATCAAACAGTGCCTAGTAACATCAACTCTTTGTCAACACAAATAATGTAACTTAAGGATGATGTACAAAATAATCAAATTCTTTTAAAATATTTAAAGCCTAAAGAAGAGGAAGAAAGATAATACACTTCGAAGTTGAAATATACATATATACATATATATATATATATATATATATATATATATATATATATACATACATACATATATATATATATACATATATATATATATATACATACATATATATATATATATATTATTATTATTATTATTATTAATTTAATAAGTTGCCAATGGGGGAATTGATTCTTTCAAATTCCAATTTCTTGTATTTCTGGATTCGCTTTTAAAGAAACGTGATTGACTGAACAAAATATATTAAGATCAGCTAAACTATACAAACTAAACGTGGAATTATGGGGTTCATGCATAGTGGCAGTAGGGCGGCATTGGAACATGTTAGAAAATTTTGCGACAGTGACATCATGTTGCATACACCATATTCAAGAGTTATAGTGGAGTAGTTACAATATTAAATCAATGGATAAAATTTAATTTTTCAAAAAAAAAGAAGTGATAAAATTTCTCTCGAGATGTGGGAGTAAACCTCTCCCGAAAAGTGGGAGTAGATTTTTGACTCATATTCGTCAAAAATTTCGGGTATACTATATGTGTATTTATCTAGTTTATCACTATAGATTTTAAATTTTGTGTGTGTATATGTAGTTTGTCAAGGGGTGTGGCTCGGTGACAAATGACTTGGGAATTGGATGTCAGGTCATGAGTTTGAGTCCAAGTGGTGTATTTCTTGTAAGAGTCTGTGATAGTCAGATGTTTTACCTGCTTCGCTTAAGACTCGGTGGGGTGGTTTGGCGGAGGAATTTCCAACGTTTCCAAAAAAAAAATGATTATTGTTAGCGACAAATTCACAAGATGAATTTTGATGATGCAACACTAGAAGACTTCGATGCACGTTTGCGGACATTACAAAAAGATGTCGAAGCACATTAGTCATGAAGAGCAAATGAATGTGAAGATTAGCGCATATTGAAGAAATTCTTATTTGGTCTTAGCTTAGGGCTCTCTTTGTAAAGTGAGTTATTTATTTAAGTATCTAAACTCGTAGGACATATGCACATTCATTTAGATGTATTAGGGTCATGTGTAAAATATTTTTAATCTTCAAATCCTAATATTTTGACACTGAGACCGGCATGTCGGTCCCCACACTGACATACCAGTGTCTTTGCTTTGTTTTGAGCAGTTTTGTATTGCCTATGGAATCGGGCTACTCTATACTAGTCACCCATACCGGTCACTCTAGATTTTGCACAGCTACTGAAACCGGTATATAGCATACCAGACTTCATACCGGTATTTATAGCATACCGACATCCATACCGGTCAATAATCTGGTATAGCGCTTGAATCTTTAATGGTAATATAGATGTTATGCTTTGGCAGACAGACATACCGGTCTCAGACAGATCATTTGGGATAATTTACACATTGATTATATATTGAGCCCCAAATTCATTTTTGTAACAATTCTTACACCTTCAAACATTTTCTTCTAAGGTAAAAAGAGAGTGTTTATAAAACATTCATCATCATACACTCTCATATTCAAGCTCACACATTATACATTCATATCATTAGTAGTGATCTTCGATTTCTTGGATTAACAACTCACACTAAATCTTCATTATCTTTGTGAGTGCCCAAGTTCATTAAATCTTCATTATCAAACATTTGAGGTTGTGAAATCCATTTGTTAGTGGGTATACTAAAAAAGGTGGATTGTAAAGGTTTATTAGTGAGCGTACGAACAAAACTCATTGTAAAGGTTTTAAGAATGAACATAGGGATAAAACTCTTGCGTAAATATTTGGAGTGACCTTAGGGGACCGAATCAACTGGATATGTCTGTGAATACTCAACCGGGTCTCTGAAACTGGTGGTCTTGGGGCGTTACGTATCGCCGTCCCCAAAGCCACAAAACTAGAACTGGGGGTGTGGATCTATGCTACCACACAAGCTTTGAACTAGAGTCCAGGTACACGAACTTATGCCGTCATCCTGGCTCTAAACTAGGATCTATGGGCGTTACGTATCGCCGTCCCCATAGTCCTCTACATGTGCACATGTCCTCTGTCCGTCAATTCCATACTATCTCAAGTTACATACTGGGGTGGGTTTTTCCCCCATGCCCCGAAAACATAAAACCATATTTCGTCTCAAAACTATAAAAAAATATTTTCTGAAATACATTTCTTTCAAAAGCATTTGAAACTTTTCTTTAAAACACTTTGAATTTCAAAACCATTCTTAACTCAACTTCTGAAAATCATAAGACACAAATATGCATATACATTTCTTATGCTTCCACTTACCCATGCCATGCTTTCTTATATACTTATCTTTATGTTGTCATACATTTACATGCATATGTTCATGCGTACCTATAAATAAATGACATATGAATCCTACTCTTTTCATGCTTCCATCTTTAACTATCTTATGCGCTATATGTTTATACTATCTTCAATATACTTTACATGTATCATGCATGCTCACGTACATTATAAACTATTACAACTCTATAACCATATGCAACCCGATATGCATTTATATACATAATGTTATATATTATTACGCAAACTAATAGGCTTGATTACTTTAAAACATACCTCATCACATTTCTCATACCAACTCAATAATTCCATAACATGTTCTATACACACTCATATCTGTCAATACTATGCAAACTCAATCCACATGCATTCATACCATAAAAATATACATGTGCAGATACTTCTCATACTAACTTACCGATTCCATATTTTATGCTTACACACACACACAATCGAAGCTCTACTGCTATATCAATCTCCATACATATTCAGACTTCAAATTCTCAGTTCTTCAACTTATTTAGCCATTTCCCAATGTCAATTGTGCTCAAACATTCTTATCTTGTGCATTTTACAAATCATTCTTATACCATAACTCATATACATACATCACATACTAGTATATATACGTTTTCAACTCGTATTCCTATAGGCATAATCATATCATCATTTACATACACACATATTCAATTTCCATTTTTCATATTAAGAAGTATACTTACATATCGCACTCGTCATTACATTCGTTTACACACAGTTTCATTTAAACTTCTCAATAGTCACACATCGCATATCAGTTTTTATATAATATATACATTACTCATATATTACATATATGTTAACCTATCATCACAGGCCCTCACAAACGCCAAACCCTATGTTCATATCTATTCATACACGTACATACTTTTCCCAAATTTCTTTCTTCCCAATATGGCCATAAGACAATAAATCCATTTCACTTACATTAAATTAATCACTAAACAAAATATTTATCTAATATTATTAAAAAGGTTGCCCCAAGAACTTCTCCTAGAGCTAACTGAAACTACCCCCTTATAGGGATGGCAAATTCCAGATCCGGACCTGGATCCGGGTCCGGATCCGCAAGTGACTCGATGGACCCGGGTCCGGATATGGACCCGGTTAAGCACTTCCGGGTCCGGACCCGGGTATACCCGGATCCGGACCTGGGATCCGCAACTGCCTTTTTTTTTTCTCTAATTCCTCTATTCAATATCAATAAATACTATGTAATATGTATAAACAATTCACAACAAGTTTGAATTGGAAATTACAACACATAAAAATAGTTAAGTTTGAACTTCAAGTTTCAACACAAATACATTACATATCATAATTCATAAACAAACTACAAGGAAAAAAACTTCAGCACAAACACAAGTACATAACATAACTAAAAGTTTCATACATAAGTACATAACTTAAGTTTGAACTTTTAACATGAAATAAACAAACTAAAAATTCAACACAACTTCAGGTAATCAGGATCAATCATTTGTGAAACATTAATTATCTGTTCGTCAACTTCACTATCTTCAAGCATCTCACGACCTAACAATAGTAAATAGAGATTAATGTTAGTTCTAATAGAAAATCTTAATGCATATGAATTTTACTATAAACAAGTATTTTATTACCTCGTATCTCACTCCAAAACCAATTTTGAGTACACATCAATGCCTCCACATTATCTGGATGAAGTCTACTACGATGAGGACTCAAATGCCTACCTCCAGTGCTAAAAGCGGACTCAGAAGCAATAATAGAAACATGTATACTTTGGTATCCCTAGGTTGTTTTCTGACTCTCTCCGATCTACGCGGTTCTTGTGTATTCGAAGATTACTGGAATAGTTTCATCCTTGATGAACTATTTGTGTTCCATTAGGAATTGGTGCCTAGAATAGTATTACTCCGATTTTCATCAAGTTTTACTATCCTCCCACTTACCACTGCATATCGGTATTCCTCTTAGGAAAACAGCATGGCGAACAACAATTAAATTGTTCTCTTGTGAGTTGTATAAGTACTTATACTTTGGTATAAGTACTATACTTTGTGAGTTGTATAAGTACTATACTTTGTATAAATTGTTCTCAGCAAGTACATGATATTTGCCCTTGTTATTACTCCACCATGATAAAATATCAAAATTGCTAGTTGGAGGTAAGACACCCTCATCTAAAAAACTACTCATATAGTTACTCACAGTCACATGACTCACATCCAAATATCTAATTCACCAATTGATTCACACTAAAAAACTAATCAAATAATTACAGGCGAGGAGTACTCACATCAACAGTCAATGGTGTTCGGCACTCGGCAGCTCGTGCGGTGAACTGAAGAGGGTGAAGACTGAAGATGAGGGTTGCGGCTGCTGAGCGTGGCGTGACTGCGTGAGCAGTGAGCACTGAGCGTGAATCCGAGCGTGGCTGCGTGACTGGCTGACTGCGACTGGCGAGCATGACTGCGTGGGTGATGGGTCTTGGTCGTGAGTCGTGACTGAATATGCCGATAGACTGAGTGACTGACTATTAATTGAAGAATGAAGATGTTGATTGTTGGCGATGGCGAGTTGGCGACAATGGCGTAGACGCTTAGTGGCATCACTGGCGTGGGTCAGTAAGGTTGAGACTTGAGAGAACTTGAGAGTTGAGATTTGAGAGCTGAGTGTTGGAGTTTCTACAGCCCCAAGGATCGAATACAAAGCATAACAATAAACATGTGAATACATCACGAAGTTGCGGAATACTCATATCGATCGGTTGAGCGAAGCGGCAACGAACAAAATGATTTTCTGCCCACTGTGAAGCTCACGACAGTGAGCTGCTGTAGTCCACCATTTTCGGCCATTGTTGGTCCTCCAAGCAAGCTCCAAGCTTCGTTAAACGATTCCATGCTCATGGGTGGACTTCCCTATCACCTTCGCATGATCCCGTAGTGTGCTAGCACTCCCGATTTTGCCACAAAATCATGAATTTTGCTTTCCTTCATTTTCGGTTATGCCCAGCAAAACAGAAGAAGAAAATGGCGTGAGAGAGAGAGGGAATTTTCTTGGCTCCAAACCGTGAGAAGGAAGAGAGAGATAAAGGAAATGTGTAATTGATTTTTGGTAATTGATTTTCTTAAATCATATACCAATATTGGCTTTTAAAAAGTCAAACCATTAAAGCCATAAATGCCAACCACACACATCAAGTCACATCACTCAATCAATCAATCAATCAATTGTCACATCACTCAAAGTGACATGATTTGACGTTTGATGCGACTAGTGATTTGACGCTTGATTTGACTTACGTGCCGCACTCGAATTTGAAATGCGAATGCACTCGCAAACAATCCCGGGCTCAGGTTCACTAATTCCAAATTAACAAATTTTCCATTGCGACGTAATTAAATGATTATGCCTAGCGAAATCACTATTAACGTCGCTAACGAATTAATTCTAAATTAATTCGTTTGCATGAATTAAAATCTAATTTTAATTCTGCGTCGAAATCCAATTTTGATTAATATATCAAATATATTAATTTAACGATTAATTCTAAATTAATCGTTATCTCTCTTTAAATGATATTTTATCCCAGATAAAATATCTCCGCAATTAATCCCAGATTAATTTTCTCTCTCATCTAATTAATCCCAGATTAATTAAAAGTACGAGTCATACGTCATCGGTGAATCTTCGGGAAGCAACCCATGAGATCCCCGGATATGTTGGAAGTAAATTCGGTCGTCGGACTATCCGATCACGTAAGTACCTAGTACTACGTTTGTACCGATTTACAAGACAAGGTTGGCTTCTAGCAAAGCGCCATGCCTACCCAATTCTCCAGAAATATCCTTACAGGAATAAGGATCTATATCAGGTGTAGTATACGTAGTATTGTGTATTTCGATCCAGTATCGGATGATCACATGCAAGGCCTGGGGCTGGTACAGTGTCTGCCCCGTATGAAACATATATCGGATGACGAGCAACTAGTCTCTTTATTATCAGATAATCATAACCAAGTCATATTATCCCGATGGTTGCAACCCTTTAGAGAACCAGTTCTGTATCCCTACGCGATCATAATCTCTATATGATTGGAGTGACACTTCCGTCTTGACATCACACTCAACACACTACGATTCTCGATATACTCAGAAGAGGCGTACACAGAAACCGGTTAAAGCCCTGGACGACCAAAACCAAAGTATATTGATTGTCGCAAGTATTAACGGTACAAGTCTCAGGTTAAGACCAAATACACCAACCCTGATTTCAAACTTCCATAGACACATAGTCATACTACCAATGGAATTCCGAGGGGGTCTATCCAGAGCGAAGCTGTTTCCCGTACCATCGGTAAAACACAACCTCCTATTTCACTTGCATGAGTATCCTATACCCAAATATATGAGAACTATGCCGTTTGTGCCCTCACAACGCGCACAAGTGTAATACTAGTCTTTTACGTGTTTATCGATGTCCAATCTCGATAATACTCTGACTAGGGATATTTAATGATTTATCATTCGTGGATTGATACTGTCTCATATCATTCTCAATCCAGGAACAAATCATAAGGACCTCCTATCATTTATATATCTTGGTGATCTAATCACAAATAATAAGAGTGCAATCTCCTTTGTCACATAGTTAATTTGTACAACAACACTATGATCTGTACAAATAGTGACGCTATGGGTCATAATTGTCCAACAATCTCCCACTTGGCCTATAGCCAGTCACTCGAGTGTCTGACACCCGAACTATGTACGGTTGGCTCAAATTGTTGAGGAAGGCTTTCGTCAGCGGATTTGCATGATTATCGTCTGATGTGATTTATACGATCATCACATCGCCACGATATATGATCCGAACGAATCAGATGAATATCGAAGTATATATCTGGATCATTGATGAGACCATTAATTCTTTAGCTTGCGCTGAAGCCTAGCTTAGCGGCTAATAGAACTATATTTAATCTAATTAGATTTATTATCGACCCAAATGGCTTCTATTGCTGCCTCAGCTGCAGCAATAACCCGCATTTGTTGTTTATTCGGTAACAGTATCTTGTTTCAAAGATTTCCAGCTCACTGTTCCATTATTCAAACTGTATAGTACCGTTTGCGACTTATAGTCGTTTTATCGGTTAGGAAACTTGCTACAGTGATCCCAGTCACTTCAAGTTCTCCTTCTCCATTGTATAAGACAGCATCATTAGTTCTTTAAGATACTAAGGATGTTCTTAACATCAATCCAGTGACTATCACTTGGATTGGACTGTTTTGTGACTTCATATACTCAAAGCGTATGAGACATCAGGTCAAGTACATTTTTCAATGTACGAGTTCTCATAGAGTTTTCATGAACGCCAAGCTTTCACCGATTGTTATTTTATGGGAATATCATTTCCAAGAAATGACATATTATCATTATTATAGGACAGCCATTGTCAGTGCGCTCCCACTAACCTCCTTATATACACAAGAATCATTTTCGTTTTGAATTAAATCATAAACTATTATGATTACATCAAAATGATAATTCCAAGAACCTAATGCTTGCTTCAATCCAAACATGGATCGAATAACCCGCAAACCTTGTTTGCTAGTTTTGGTACCACAAAACCGACAGGATGTTATAAACATCCTCCGAAAGGTTTCCTTTTCAGGAAAGCGATTTTCCCGTTAAGCTGACATATTTCATAAATGAAACATGCAGCTTTAGCAAGCATTATCCAAATGGATTTACCGTGGCAACATGTGAAAGTT
Source organism: Zanthoxylum bungeanum (assembly GCA_019454045.1). Taxonomy (NCBI): domain Eukaryota; kingdom Viridiplantae; phylum Streptophyta; class Magnoliopsida; order Sapindales; family Rutaceae; genus Zanthoxylum; species Zanthoxylum bungeanum. The sequence continues at coordinate 1,126 of SKCR01054524.1, read as the reverse complement.
TGAATCGTAGTCAACACAATGTTGATAACGATACATTTCCGCTAAAAGCCTAGCTTTATACGTTGGTATGTTACCTTCCATGTATGTCTCCTTGAAGACTTATAGTACCAATAGACACAATGCCCTGCGGTACATCAACTAGTATCCAAACTAAGTTGATATACATGGAATCCATTTCGGATATCATGACACTTTGTTATAATAGGGAGTCGATACCTTGTATCACTTCCTCATACGTAGTCAGTTGGTATACCTCAAAAGATTGACATCTTTATAAGGTGAGATCAGAAACCCATACCCCAGGTTGTTTTCTGACTCTCTCCGATCTACGCGGTTCTTGTGTATTCGAAGATTACTGGAATAGTTTCATCCTTGATGAACTATTTGTGTTCCATTAGGAATTGGTGCCTAGAATAGTATTACTCCGATTTTCATCGAGTTTTACTATCCTCCCACTTACCACTGCATATCGGTATTCCTTTTAGGAAAACAGCATGGCGAGCAACAATTAAATTGTTCTCTTGTGAGTTGTATAAGTACTATACTTTGGTATCCCTAGGAGAACCTACAATTGACACTTATCCATTTTGGGTTTTAGTTTGGTATCATCCAAACATATGCCCAGCATACCCAAATTATCAGGAATGAGAAACCCGGTTTCTTTCCTGTTCATATCTAATATGAAGTCTGTCAGACATATTTTTATGGAACCTTATTCTAAATAAGTTCTTGCACTGTTAAAGCATATCCGTTGAAGGAAATGGTAGCTCAGAGCGACTCATGATTAACCTCATCATGTCCAACAAAATTCGGTTACTCAGTTCGGACACACCGTCAAAACGACGTGTTCTGGGAGGAGTCCTCATTGAAAGAATACTATACTCTTTCAAGTATTTTAGAAACTTATTGCTTAATTATTTTCATTACAGTCTTACCATGACGGTTTAATACTTTAGCTGATCTGTTTGTCTATTTCGTGTCGAAACTATAACAGTTTCCGATTTGTGTTCTTCAAAAGAAACACATAACCATAACGCGATGCCACATCCGTAAAGGTCACGAAATATTCATATCCACCTCTAGCCTAGCTAGACATGGGCCCATTTGCTTCACTATGAACTATGGC
>SKCR01054523.1:0-29461 GCA_019454045.1 Zanthoxylum bungeanum | reverse complement strand
AGAAGTGTTTCTTTATCTTGTCTAGTAATTGTATTTATTGAATACTTACACTCACAATTATCACTCTCATATTCTGAAGAATTGGAAGAATTTTCTTGAATTTCAAATACTTGATCATCAGAAGAATCATAGATATCAGATTCCTCTGCACTTGACTCAATAAGAAGATTGATAAGCTGAGATTGAAGTTCTTCAGATATTTTTAAATTTTGAATTTTTTGTTTCATCTTGCATCCATTTTTATAATGTCCAGGTCTACCACATTTGTAGCATATTGGAGTGGTTGACTGGTAGATGTTTGTCCTGGATTCTTACGCTTATGTTTCTCATATTTTTTATTTTTATTTTTATCCCTATCTGTTTTATTATATTGATAGTTTTTATTTTTCTTCTTGAAATATCTTTTTCTCCTTTTCATTACGTTTATATTTTTTACTTGAAGGTGCAACAATAGGTTGACATCCATATTGAAGACACCAATCTCCTAATTCTTTTTTACTTTGTTTGATTTCACTTTTAATTTTAGATTGAATTCTTAAGTCTGTACAAAGTGTAAGACCAGTATTATTGATGTAATTTATTGAGAATATTGATCTCTTTCTTCAAATTGAACATCAGGTGGTGTAGTTCTTGGGTAATAGTTTCTGGTTTTTGGTATTTGAGGTTTACTGTGATATTTGGCTATTGTTTGTGAATCATTTTCTAAAAATTCTAAAAGTTCTTCAGGAAGTGATTCTTCATCATTATTGTTATTGATAGGTAATATATTTGATTTTGAAGAAGAGGGTATATCGTTTGAAATATTTAATTTTTGTAATTGTTTTTGAATTTTATCTAAAACGTCTTCTGAAGATTGCTTGAATTCAAATTTTGTATCTTCTTTAAGTTCAATTGGTGGTTTGAAAAGGGAACTTTTGGATCAAGTTTAGAATATAATTTTTCTCCGTGGGTTTTGGAAGAAACAATAGTTTCGGTTTTTATTGATTCTGTTAGAATTGTTTCAACAGTATTTAATTGAGTCGCTATAGTATTTAATATCTGATTTGAGTAATTATTTTGTTTTTGTAAGCTACAAATGTCTGAATATTGTATATTGTCAGTATCTTGTGTGTTCAATTATTATCCCAAGACTCTGAAGGATTTATTACTCAAAAATCAAAAACCAAATCTTCAAAAAATCCTACATTTTCTCAAGCCATTACTCAAGAGAAGATTCTTAACCCATCAAATACACCTTCCTCTTCCTCTCCCTTAAAAACTCAATATGTTGCCAAAGAAACTTCTCTTCCAATTGCCATAATTGATTCTGGAGTAGATGAAAATTACATCGAAGAAGGATTAATACCTACTCAATATTATGAAAAAACAACTGAAAAATTATTTGGTGCTAGTGGTACGCCATTAAACATTCAATATAAATTAACCAAAGCTAATATTTGTGCTAATAATTGCAATATTCAGATAAAATCTACTTTCATTCTTGTCAAAAACCTTACTGAGCCAATAATCCTCGGAACTCCTTTCTTAACTACTATATATCCATTTCAAGTATCTGCTGATGGAATAACCACAGATATCTGTGGACAATTAGTCATTTTTCAATTCATCCATCCTCCTCGTGAAAAAGATATCAAACTTCTCCAAGACGTTGCAATTCAAAAGTAACAAAAACATATCAATTTCCTTTCTAAAGAAATTCAAAACCAACACCTTGAACAAAGTCTTCAAACCCCTGACATCCAAAATAGAATAAAAAATTTAGAAAAATTATTCAATTCTGAAGTATGTTCTGATCTCCCTAATGCCTTCTGGTCAAGAAAGAAACATATTGTTTCTCTTCCTTATGAAAAAGATTTTGATGAGAAAAATATTCCAACCAAGGCAAGACCAATACAAATGAATGAAGAATTACTACAATATTGTCGAAATGAAATTGATTTACTTATCAATAAAAAATTAATTAGACCTTCAAAGTCTCCTTGGTCATGTTCAGCCTTTTATGTTCAAAATCAAGCTGAAATAGAAAGAGGTGCTCCTCGATTAGTTATCAATTATAAACCTTTAAATAAAGTTCTTCAATGGATTAGATATCCTATTCCCAATAAAAAGGATTTGCTCAATCGTCTTCATAATGCATCAATTTATTCAAAATTTGACATGAAATCTGGTTTCTGGCAAGTACAAATTCATGAGTCTGATAGGTACAAAACTGCTTTCAATGTTCCATTTGGACATTATGAGTGGAATGTAATGCCTTTTGGTTTAAAGAATGCGCCAAGTGAATTTCAAAATATTATGAATGACATTCTCAAACCAGTTTCACAATTCTCCATAGTTTACATAGATGATGTTCTCATTTTTTCATCAAGTTTACATCAACATTTTGTTTATTAAAAAAGTTTTCAATATCATTAAACAAAATGGTTTGGTTGTGTCTGCACCAAAAATGAAATTATTCTCAATCAAAATAATATTTCTTGGTCATGAAATTTTCCAGAACACCATTAGACCCATTGACCGTGCAATAGCCTTTTCTGATAAATTTCCTGATGAAATCAAAGATAAAACCCAATTACAAAGATTTTTAGGATGTCTTAATTATCTAGGAGATTTTTACCAAAATCTTCGCCAAATTTGTGAACCATTATACCAAAGACTTAAGAAAAATCCAAATCCTTGGTCTCCAATCCATACAGAAGTCATATCAAACCATAACCTATATCAGAAGCATATGTTTCTACAATAAGAGAAGCTTGAGGATTGGGGATCGACAGACATGGTAATTCTTTGATATGACTCTTTAAGTTTCTTTACAATTTCTGTATGGATTGGAGACCAAGGATTTGGATTTTTCTTAAGTCTTTAGTATAATGGTTCACAAATTTGGTGAAGATTTTGGTAAAAATCTCCTAGATAATTGAGACATCCTAAAAATCTTTGTAATTGGATTTTATCTTTGATTTCATCAGGAAATTTATCAGAAAAGGCTATTGCACGGTCAATGGGTCTAATGGTGTTCTGGAAAATTTCATGACCAAGAAATTTTATTTTGATTTGGAATAATTTCATTTTTGGTGCAGACACAACCAAACCATTTTGTTTAATGATATTGAAAAAACTTTTTTAAATGAATAAAATGTTGATGCAAACTTGATGAAAAAATGAGAACATCATCTATGTAAACTATGGAGAATTGTGAAACTGGTTTGAGAATGTCATTCATAATATTTTGAAATTCACTTGGCGCATTCTTTAAACCAAAAGGCATTACATTCCACTCATAATGTCCAAATGGAACATTGAAAGCCATTTTGTACCTATCAGACTCATGAATTTGTACTTTCCAGAAACTAGATTTCATGTCAAATTTTGAATAAATTGATGCATTATGAAGACGATTGAGCAAATCCTTTTTATTGGGAATATGATATCTAATCCATTGAAGAACTTTATTTAAAGGTTTATAATTGATAACTAATCGAGGAACACCTCTTTCTATTTCAGCTTGATTTTGAACATAAAAGGCTGAACATGACCAAGGAGACTTTGAAGGTCTAATTAATTTTTTATTGATAAGTAAATCAATTTCATTTCAAAAATATTGTAGTAATTCTTCATTCATTTATATCGGTCTTGCCTTGGTTGGAATATTTTTCTCATCAAAATCTTTTTCATAAGGAAGAGAAACAATATGTTTCTTTCTTGACCAGAAGGCATTAGGGAGATCAGAACATACTTCAGAATTGAATAATTTTTCTAAATTTTTTATTCTATTATGGATGTCAGGGGTTTGAAGATGTTGTTCAAGGTGTTGGTTTTGAATTTCTTTAGAAAGGAAATGGCAATGTTTTTGTTTCTTTTGAATTGCAACGCGTTGGAGAAGTTTGATATCTTTTTCACGAGGAGGGTGGATGAATTGAAAAATGACTAATTGTCCACAGATATCTGTGGTTATTCCATCAGCAGATACTTGAAATGGATATATAGTAGTTAAGAAAGGAGTTCCAAGGATTATTGGTTCAGTAAGGTTTTTGACAAGAATGAAAGTAGATTTTATCTGAAGATTGCAATTATTAGCACAAATCTTAGCTTTGGTTAATTTATATTGAATGTTTAATGGCGCACCACTAGCACCAAATAATTTTTCAGTTGTTTTTTCATAATATTAAGTAGGTATTAATCCTTCTTCGATGCAATTTTCATCTGCTCCAGAATCAACTAGAGCAATGGTGTCAATATGCAACGAATCATCTATAATGATAGTAATTTTAAAAAGAATTTTCAACATTTAATTAATTTTTTTTTAAAAAAAGAACGTTTTTTTAAAGAACGTTTAATAATTACTTTACATCGAGTATCTTAAGACGGATTAAATTAAAACATAATGGACAAAAATAAATAGTAGTACTATTTAATTATATGTTGGGAAATTCAAATAACACTTCTATTTATTGCAATTAATTAGGCCCCATATGATAAATTGTTTAAGTTATAAAAAAGAATTTTCAACATTTAATATTTTTTTTTAAAGGAACGTTTAATTACTTTACAGCGAGTATCTTTTGACGGATTGAATTAAAACATATAATAATAATAATAATAATTATTATTATTATTTGTAAACTTTTTTTAAGTTATAAAAAAGAATTTTCAACATTTAATTTATTTTTTTTAAAAGGAACGTTTTTTTAAAGGAACGTTTAATAATTACTTTACACATCGAGTATCTTAAGACGGATTAAATTAAAACATAATGGACAAAAATAAATAGTAGTACTATTTAATTATATGTTGGGAAATTCAAATAACACTTCTATTTATTGCAATTAATTTGGCCCCATATGATTTTTTAAATAATTATTTTTAAAATTATCACAAATGACACAACAATTAGTAGATCTAAAACATTATTTATTTTAGAGAAAATTCCTAGAAAGACTAAAAGTATTAGAGCTCTTCTAATTTAATATAAGCACAAATGATTCTTCCGATTTAATCCACCTACTTGTAAAATATATAATTATATATTATAAAATAACGTTATTATAAGTTTACAAAAAAACAAGAAAAAATGGGAAAAAACGCATGTTAAAAAAAAATATGAGTTTTTTTTTTCCAACTCTAAATTTAAGAACTAAATATCTCCTTAAATATAAAATATTTTAAGAAAAGTTATATATATTGTTAATTTACAAATTATAAGCTTTAAAACAAAAACCTTGGTCAATATATTTCAACAAGAAAAAAAGGATAAAATGACATTTATATTTATAAATTATTGATAAATCATTCATATTTCGTTCATCGGAACTCCAAATCACAATCTATAATATACTATATATATTTAATATTTATATATACAACTTTCATTAAGAATCCTCTTTAAAATTAGGAATTCAATGTAACATCACCAATCCAAAAATATTACCGGTAGATGATAGACCCTACCATCACCTTAAGCATTGACCGGGTACTATAATAATCTTATACTATGACATTTTGATCAAATAATAACTAAACTCATCCATACAATGGATAAGGGCACCAATCCACGAAATGTATTATATATATATATATATATATATATATATATATATATATATATATATATATATATATATATATATATATATATATATATATAGTGCATGTGAACTTTATGTGAATTGTAAGGGCAGATAAATACAAAAAAATCTTCTTTCTTTTAGCTGAATGTGAAGTTTATGTGAACTGTAAGGTGTGGACTGGAGCTTGATAATTTCCATGAAAGTAAAACTATACTTGATAAACCGACTCTAATGACTGCAGTGACACCTCATATCCTTAGCTCATGTCTTCAAAAGTCTGCAATGGCTCACTAGGTATATTATCCTACAAAATCTATATGGAGGGGGATAACCTTAACGAACCAGTGAGTGGAGCTATAAAATAAATCAAATGATAATGAGAAAATAATGATAGTTGAATAAATCATATACTTCTGAAAATTTTTATTTTAACTAATAATCCTAAAACTCCAAAATTAACTAAACATAAAATCATTCACAAGTCCGAAAAAGCTCTATAGACAAATTGACTTATGGGAGCGTTCTGTATCGTCATCCCCTCACATGCATATTTGAAAAATAGCTAGTGTCTTAAGGCGTTATACATCGTTATCCCTAAAAACATTCAAACTGCATTGAGGAATGTGACGTCTGAGGTAAAAAGGGATCCAAGGACATTACATATCGTCTTCCACTAATCCCGAAGGTATAATTACACATGTGCACATTGTATCTAAGTATGATACACGAGGAGGGTTCGAAAATAAATCAATAACTCAAATATTTTTTGAAATCATAATTTTCATATCATGAAAACATCAATTAAAATCATTCGCTTTGTAAAACTATTTCATACTAAATAGTATAAAAAACTTTCAAGTAAATAGTCAATAATAATTCTCAATTGGAATAAACTTTCTGAAAATAATTACTCCACTCACTGATTTAGAATTCGATCGAAAATCCTTCATGGAGTAGATGATGGTTGTGACTCATGACGTCGATCTATAATTAATAACTTTTGTTAGAATAAATGGTACAAAATATTATTTATACAATAAATAAAACATAATATGCATGAGTATTTAACTTTGCTGAAAAATTAACTCATCTAGGTGAAATTCCCTACAAGCACTATCAAGTAATAACTATATCTAAGAGGAGGTTAATTGGGAAATAAAAAAGTAATGCAGAATTATAAATCTTAGCAATTTTAAGCTTTCAATCTTAACTGACAATTATAAAATACAACATTAATTCTAAATAAAATTGCACAATCTAAAGATAAGGGAAGAGATATAATGGTTCGACCTAATCACCTACCTACGTCAACTCTCTTCAAGCTCACTTGAAGGTTCCACTAGTTTCAATAAACTTACAACCAAAAGATTTTATCACCAAAGCTTCTCTCAAACCTTTTACAATAACACCACACTTGAGAGCACTCACAATTCACACAAGGGATTTCCCACAAGTGTTTTGAATAATAGAAGTTTGTGTTTACAATACTATTTGAGAATTCATTAAGAAAAATACAAATATTGAGGAGTGAGCGTGTTACCCAAATATATCTAAGCTCACTAAGATGTATATGATGATGTATGTAATGAGCTTGTGAAATGATGAGAATGAAATGATCAATAAGATTTGTGTTTTTCTTTGATTTTTGTTTTCAATAAAATGTTAGAAGTGTGAGAACTGAGTAAAAATGGAATAGGGTCTCAATTTATAGTGAAAAATTCGAGCACACCCGACTTTCTATCCTAAAACCGGTATGTTGGCCTATAGGGGCTGGTATACCAATCTGAAGTTAAACGGCTACTGAATAGTTACCATTGAGTATTAAATGTGCCATATCTACTAGGATGGGTACCGATATAGGTATCGGTATGCTTTATACTGGTTCCAAAAAGTATGCAAAATACATACGTTCACTGGTATGGATAATGGACACCGATGGTGTTCATGTCGGTTCAAGATAGTGCAAAATAAATAAGTTCACTAGTATAGACACCGGCATAGTTCATGCCAGTTCCAGAGCTTTGTTTTTCTTCAAGTATACATGTATTAAGGCCAGCATGAAAACTGCCTGGTTCTAGAGGCTATGCAATCAGACAAGAAGGCCAGTATGAATGCCGATATGAATGGGACCGGTTCTAGAGAGCATGCAAATGAGCTTTCAGTGTTGCATCATCGATATTCTTTATCGATCTAGCGTTTACACTAGGTTGCTTATGAATTTTACGTAGCCCAATTCGGAGTTACGTAGGTCGAATCATCATAAATTCAATTTTCGCTTATTCTATGCATTATTACACTACATATGGTCAATTTGGAAAATTTAATGTGTCTCACTAAAAATAGAAAAATACTAAAATTTTTATTACATAACCTTATATGTGTCTAGTTTATGTGGATTTTTACGGATCTTAATTTCAATTCTTAGATTTCAAGTTATAATTGAATCTTTACATACAATTAAGAGGAAAAATATTAAGTGTTCCCAGGGGGCATACATATTGTGAAATTCACCATAAATTCATCGTTCATAAAAAATTCTCATTTTTACTATGTTAATTCTTGATGAATCTAGTTTCCCTGAATTTCACAGTCACACAGTCACAATTCAACGTTCACATGATTAACAGTAGCATAATCGCACAGTTAGAGTTACAGCCACAGTCACACACAATCAAAGTCGCACAATCACATAGTCATAGATATATTTACACATATAACTCAATCACAATGTCAGAGACATAAACAATTCTCAGTCACATTTGTAAATATTCAATCACATTTTCTTGGTCATAATATCAGTCACATACACAATATTTAGTCACATTTCTTTGCTACAAATAAGCAATTATAGTTACAATATCATTTTACATGCCTAAAAAAATATTTTAACATGTCCAATCCTTAAAAAATCATTGTTCACGTAAAATATATTTTTACAAATACGCAATCATTTTTCATTGTAACTTCTATAAATTTCGAATGGAAATTAATAATCTAAAAATTGTTATAATAATTTCGAATTTTTACTCAACTTTAGGTAGATGAGAGATAATTTTCATTAATTTAATTCACATTATCTTTAAATAAATTTTTAACTTCACAAAAGAATATGCATATAAAATTACTCAACGCCACACAAAAAGTATTGCAACTCAAATCTATTTGGTCCCTAGATTAAATACGACTACTATTTAATTTTGAGAGAGCTTTCCATAGTTCACTTAAAAATCAAATGTAGAGATTTTTTAATAACTTTCTATTTATTTAATAGTATTTTAATATACTAGCACGTATAGTATGATATTATTAGATTATCACATGGGTGACATGATACCTCCGTTACATTCTATAAATTTTCAACTTGTTTAAATCAAATTGGTTGTCTAGAGAATCACCAATAGCACCGTTTAAATAAGACATGGATGCTAATTTGATTTTCAGAACAAATGAGTTAATGAATTACTTAAGGGGTTTTTATTTTAAAAAAAAAAACCCAATCAGTATAAAAGTTTTCATATTTAACCCAAGTACAAATCATATGCTTTAAAACAAAACCCAATGTCGATATGATTCAACGAAAAAAGGTCAAATACATTTATAAGAGAACAATAATTTTAAACTAGTCATTTTCAAGCACTCATTTCTTTTTCATTCGAACACCTAGCATATATATCTAAAATTTTCATAAAAAAAAACCTCTTTCAAATTCGGACTTACTTAAAGTCGAAATTAGCCACAAAGTTATTGCATTGCACTTACTTCACAATTACCTTCATTATAATCATATTTTTACCTCAGTCACATTAGTAACTGAAAATTATAGAATATGTGCCTTGGTTATATTGCTTACTTTTAGTCACAATATTTACCTAAATCATATTACGGACTTCTTAATCACATTGAGCATAGTCACAATAATAGTTTATTTAAGTAAAAAAGATGAGTTATAGTCATATTTTTACCCAAATTCATAATGTAATTATCAGTTAGGTGAATTGAAGTCATATGTGTGCCTCAATCATATTTATGTCCTCAGTTGCATTGAAGACCCTTAGTTATAATTACTTCAGTTACATTATCGATCCTCAGTCGCATTAGTTACCCCAGTCACATTACTGACTATTAGTCACATTAGTTATCTCAGTCATATTACCAACCCTTAGTCATATTGTGGACAGTTATAATTGGTGTAGGAGTTTTCGTGCAAACTCTTTATGAGAATGTTCCTCGCACAGCGAAAACATGCGTTATGTCTCGGGATCAAACTTGGAAATTTTTTCTTCTCATTCTTGCCATTATAGAGACGTACACTGCTAGAGAATAGCCGCTGTAATTTTCAACAATAGTAATTTTTTTTGCAATCATAGACAACTCTTGCAGTCCACCGATTCTAGCACACTTTGAATAGTTTTTTGTGTTTGAAATAGCCTCCAATAATCCCAAAACACTCTCAACAGATCTTGAAATATTTTGATAAATATGAAAAGCCTTTGTAACATCGAAACTGCCCTAAAAATAGTCCCCGAACTATTGTTATCTTGTGCAAACTATAATGTAATTTTTGTCGCTGCAGTTGAGAAATCTCTAGGGAATTTTAGGACTGATTTAATACAACCAAATCAATCCTTAAACTGTCTGTAAATGATTCTCTGCAACTCAGAATTTTTCAGCCAAAAATCAGAACTCCAGAAAACCGAATTTATGCGATATGCATGTGTGCAATGGGCAAAACATTCTGCCCACTACTGTGAATCATGATGAGCAGAAAATATATCAATATTTACGGCCTATTTTACTTAATATTTTGTATAGTTTCTCGAGTTTTATGAACATTTTAATGTGTTTTAGTTTATTTTGTAAATAAAATAAAATCAGGACTCAATGGAATCAATCATGATGAAATATGGAACAAATAAGGATAAAAATTGGACTTGACAATTAGATTTTGGAGGTTGGAAACTTGAAATGGCGTTCTAACGAAGTACAATTTCAGAAATTTCAACTTTGCGTAATTTTTGTATTTTGGCTATAACTTTATACTCCGATATCGGATTGAGATAATTCAATTTACAGATTAAAGAAGACTCAAAGATCTACAACTTTCACGTTCATAATAATTTTGAATTCTGAAGTTTTTTTGACCGAAATTGATAAAACATCCGAAGTGTGTTATGTGTAATTATTAAAGTCATTTTCAAAGCAAAAAATAAAATAAAATAAAATAAAAAATGAAAATTTTCAAACTTCTACCAAACATGCTTGGATATTTGGTGGAGGATTTGGTGCCATATTTGGTGCCATGTTTGATTGAGAAATTAGTGGAGAAATTGGTGAAGGCAAAATTTTACCTATGTATACCAATGCATTTCATTTGTAAATTTCATACCTTATTATGGGGATTTCCTTAAAAATACTAAGAAGATTATATCTTGTTTATTTATTTACATCTTTATGTATTTAATTTTTTCTATTTTCCGCAATAGTTCTTTCTTTATTTTACTTTTCAGCCTTTTTTTTTTCTTTTTTTTTTTTTTACTTTTCAGTATGAGGAGATAACTCTCATCTGCTGGGGTGAAGGGTAAAGCTTTTATTACTAATATTTAGATTAATCTCCCTTAATTATAATATATAAACTATTTAAAACCCGACTTAATGGGATACCGCCTTTATGGTCGGTTAGAATTAATTAAATTGATTTTAACCTGACTAAATTGGATACTACCTTTATGGTCGAATTGGAATTAATCATAAATCTGACTTAATCAGGATATCGCCTATATGGTCGGTTGGTAATGTCATGTAAAGTTATATATTATAATAAATAAGATATCTAAAATAGAAGTAATAAAAGTGGATCCTCTAACCCCAGTATTTTCTTCATTGCTTTATTACCTTTTTAATTTCCAAGTTTTAATTTATTTAAGCTTTTATTAGTCATAGATATGTGTTGTAATTAAATACCATATCTAGGGTTGTGATGAATTCCAATATCACATGTTTATAAGGGGTTATTTTGTGTCTTGGGTAAAATAAAGGTTTATTTATTAATTCTTAAGCTTAATGCTTCTTGTTAACTGGTCATTAATAAGATTGATGTGGTAAACCTAAAATAAACTTGATGAAGGAATTTTAGGTTTCAGCCTTAGACTTAATAGCCCCCGATCTCCCTTAAGGATTAGATTCCCCTTAATAGATTTCCTTTCAAGATAGACATTTACTTGTCGGGCAGAGGTAGCCACAATTGGAACTTAATCTTAATGAATTCAGGTAACTTGGTTTATTCGCATATGACCATCGACAAAGGCTTTTGCATATTTTCGTGTTCGAGGTTAATAAACCAATATATTGCACAGCATGAGATAACCATTTCATCTTTAAAAGATATTGGAAGGATTCACAGCCCTATATAGTTTTATAATATTGAATTTTCCTTTAATTCATTTTCCCACTATTTTATTTACTTGTCTTTAGTTTAAAATCAACATCCAATCAAACAACCAATCTATTAGACACTCTTAAATATTTGGCTTCTTAAATTAATAGCTTAGTTATTAAGTTCTCGTGGGATCAATATATTTTATACTACTTGAGTGATACATGCACTTGCTTATGTGTGTGTTTACCACCGATCAAGTTTTTGGCGCTGTTGTCGGGGACTTATTTATCTTTTACTAATAATTTTGGGGTTAGATATATTTACTTGTGTCTAATTTATTTTTACTTATTATTTTTATTTTCTTGTGTTTCAGGTTCTCAGACACTACATTAGAAGAACCAGAAGCTTTGAAATCCGTCCGTTTGACCCAGAAATTGAAAGAACAATCAGACACTTGAGAAGGGAAAGGCGTGAAGGTCAAGAAGCACTGATCAACATGGAACCTGAACCTTTGGAAGTCGCACCACCAATTTCCATTCGAGACATAACTATGTCGGTGTTTGACAGCTTCATTTCATGTATTATACTTCCTCCATTACCAGTAAGTGTGTGTGACATCAAAACATGCATTCAAATGATACAACAATTAGTACAGTTGGAGGAAATGCAACTGAAGATCCTAATACCCACATCAGTAACTTCCTGGAAGTTTACAACACATTCAATTACAACTGAACGACTGAAGAAGCAATGAGACCGCGTGTGTTCCCATATTCTTTGAAAGACAGGGCTAAGGCTTGGTTACATTCATTACCAGTAGGTTCCATCACAACTTGGAACACTCTAGCCACCAAATTTCTTACAAAGTACTTCCGCGAGCCAGAACAACAAAGCTGAGGAATGACATAACATCCTTTGTGCAACATGATTCAGAATCCCTTTGCGAAGCTTGGGAAAGATACAAGGAATTGCTCTAGAAATGTCCTCACCATGAGATTGCAAAGTGGCTACAAGTCCAAACCTTCTATAATGGACTTTCTGGACTGATGAGAAGTACAATTGATGCTGTTAGTGGATGAGCTTTAATGGAAAAATGAGAGGATCAAGCCTGAGACCTAATTAAGGAAATGGCCAACAGCAATTCTTTGTGGCCAAGAGAAAGGAGCATATTAACCGAATAACAGGAATTTATGAAGTTGGAGCCAACACCGCATTGAATGCCAAGCTGGATAAGATATGCAAACTCATGAAAATTCTTAGCATGCAAGGCAATATTGGATTCACAAGTTCACCATATGGAGGAGCACTAGAGGTAGTGTAGACAATTCTATTTTTTACATGAGCTTGGTGAGGAGCCTCGTATAGGGGCACTACCTGAAAAGTTACGAAAAACAAATGTCGAAAGGAAGAAAAACCTCCAAAATTATCACCTTATCGGATTCGGACTCACTGACCAGCCTCAGATTTACTCAATCATGTCTCTGCTTCAAACCTTAGCCTTGGCCCATGCAGCCCAAAACCGATGCATGTAAATCCTCTCATCACTTGCCAAAATTAACAAAGATTTGAAATCCCCTTCTTGTCAAACTTAACAAGATTTGAAATCCCCTTCTTGTTAAGCTAAACAAATATTTGAGATTCCCTCATCACCAAATTTATAAGATTTTATTCCCAAAATAATTTGATAATATATTTCTCAAATAAACATGATTTATTTCCCTATTTGGAGATCCCTTCAAATCATTATAAAGGGGACCAAGTCATCATAAAAAAAAGAGCGGCGGCAACCCTAGAGAACAACAACGAAAACAAAAAAACTGAGAAAGAAAAAATGATGGGAGAAATGAGGGATCACCGAAAAAAATAAAAAATAAAAAAGGGAATCACCAAAAAAATAAAGGGGGATCACCAAAGAAACAAATGGCGTCAATCACCAAAAACAAACCCTGAATCACCGAAAAGAGAAAAAAAACCTGAAGAATGTGAACTTACGTGAAGCAGCGACCAGAAGTACAAACAGCAACCAGCGATAACAGCAAATAGCAACCAGAAATAGCAAAACAGTGACAAGAAACAACCCAAACAGCAACTAGAAACAGCGGCCAGCAACCAGAAATAGTGAACCAGCAACTAGAATAGCGAACCAATAACCAGAAATAGCAAACCAAACCTTGAAACCAAGCTTTGATCCTTGCGGTGATGGCCTAATGTAATTTCGAGAAAGCAACTTAAAAGGTAGGACCTGAGGGCACCCTTACCATATTTATTTTTATAGTTCCGGACGATGGATGCCTGACTGAATGTGAAATATGTCTAGCCGAGTATGCAGAGTCCTACATCAAAAGAATGGCCAAATCTTTGGCAACATTTTTTCTTTGGCATTTTGTTGTTTATTTTTATCTATTTATTCTCTTTTATTATTATTTTATTATTTCGCCTTTATTTTATTTATGATTGTTCATGGTGATGATTATCCGTATATTCATAGTTATATTTTTATGTCCGTTTACATTGTATTAATGATTATGTGTGTTATTATCCCTCGCGGTATATCGGAGGGAAACCCAAAGGTAAATCCCATAGCCAAATCTGAATGTGTTGGATAATTATAACCCATAACGTCACTATTTGTACAGACCATGGTGTTGTTGTACAAATTAACTATATGACAAAGGAGATTGCACTCTTATCATTTGTGATTAGATCACCTTGATATATAAATGATGAGAGGTCCCTATGATTTGTTCCTGGACGGATAATGATATGAGACAGTATCAGTCCACGAAGGATAAATCATTAAATATCCCTAGTCAGAGTATTATCGAGATTGGACATCGATAAATACGTAAAAGACTAGTATTACACTTGTGCGCATTTGTGAGGGCACAACGACATAGTTCTCATATATTTGGGTATATGATACTCATGTAAGTGTAATAGGAGGTTGTGTTTCACCGATGGTACGGGAAACAGCTTCGCTCTGGATAGACCCCCGTGGAATCCCATTGGTAGTATGACTATGTGTCTATGGGAGTCTGCAATCAGGGTAGGTGTATTTGATCTTAACCTGAGACTTGTACCGCTAATACTTACGACAATCGATATACTTTAGTTGAGATCGTCTATGGCTTTAACCGGTTCTGTGTACGCCAATTCTGGGTATATTGAGAATCGTAGTGTGTTGGGTGTGATGTCAAGATGGAAGTATCACTCCAGTCATATTGGAGATGACGGTCACGTAGGATACGGAACTCGTTCTCTTAAATGCTCGAGCTATCGGGATATTATGACTAGGTCATGTTTATCCGATTATAGAGACTAGTTACCAGACATCCGATATGTGCTTCGTACGGGGCAAACACAATTCCAGCCCCAGGCCTAGCACGTGATCATCCGATACTGGACAGAAATATGCAATACTACGGTATACTACGCTTGATATAGATCATATATGCTTGTAAGGATATTTCCGGAGAATTGGGTAGGCATGGCGCTTTGCTAGAAGCCAACCTTGTCTCATAAATCGGTATAAACGTAGTACGAGGTACTTACGTGTTCGGATAGTCCGACGACCGTATTTACTGCCAACATATCCGGAGATCTCATTGGTCGCTTCCCAAAGATTCACCGATGATGTATGACTCGCACTATAATTAATCTGGATTATTTTGATGAGAGAGAAAATTAATCTGGGATTAATTACAGAGATATTTTATCTAAGATAAAATATAATAAAAAAGAGAGAGAATGATTAATTTGGAATTAATCGATAAAATAATATATCGATATATTATACGAAATTGGATTTCGACACGGAATTAAAATTGGATTTTAATTCGGGCGAACGAATTAATTTAGAATTAATTCGTTAGCGACGTGAATAGTGATTTCGCTAGACGTAATCATTTAATTACGACGCGATGAAAAATTCGTTAATTTGGAATTAGCGAACCCGAGCCCGAGAGTGATTGCGAGGGCATTCGCATTTCAAATTCGAGCGCGGCACGCAAGTCACATCAACGTCAAATCGCTAGTCGCATCAATTGTCAAATCACTTGTCACTTTGAGTGATGTGATGTGACATGACATGTAGTGTCTTTATTATAGTGACTTGATGTGAATAGTGATGTGAGATGAAAAACATCTTTTGCTTTTTGCTTTTTGACTTTTACTTTTTGAAAAGTAAAAAGGTGGTATATATGTTTTATTTGTTTTACTTGGTAAAGATAATAAAAATGATATATGGAAAAGCTTTATACTCTCTCTCCTCCAAGCATGTTCACGTTTTTGTGAACCCATTTATTTCCCTCTCATTTTCTTGTTCTTCTTCACGGCTTGGAGCCAATTTTCCTTCCAAAAAATTCTGGTTAGACCGAAAATGAAGAAGAGGATTTGTGCTAGCACACCTTGAGTGATACATAGGTGATAGGGCAGTGTTTTTCATGAGCTTGGAATCTCAAAGCTTGGAGCTTTAATGGAGGTCTTCAATGGCCGAAAATTCTAGGAACCACAAGGGCCAAAACCGACCAACCTACTGCTCTTGGAAGCCTTGGCCGAATGCTCCTTCATGGTGGAAGAGGCTTGTTTTGTTTGATGCATCAAATCCAATCAATGTGAGTTATGTTTCCGCCTTACTCCTTTGATGTATTCATGCGTTTTTCTTGCTTGATTTCATGATCTTGGGACCTATATTAGAAAGCATTAAATGGTATCTATG
The DNA here is from genome assembly GCA_019454045.1 of Zanthoxylum bungeanum. Taxonomy (NCBI): domain Eukaryota; kingdom Viridiplantae; phylum Streptophyta; class Magnoliopsida; order Sapindales; family Rutaceae; genus Zanthoxylum; species Zanthoxylum bungeanum. The sequence goes on along the minus strand of SKCR01054523.1, from coordinate 12,801 downwards.
AGCTTAGTTCAAACATGAAAAAGTTAGGGTTAAAATTGGGTAAACTCAATTTGAGCCTCAAATGGTTAAATTGTTTGATATAGTATGCTTGAATGAAGTTGAATTGATGTTGTGCATGATCAATTTCAAGAAATTTGGTTGGATCCATTTTTCCCCAAATTTGGCATGACAAATTGGGTAAAATCAATTGAAGCATGATTTGGTTGATTTGATTGATTAAGTATGCTTGTATGTTGATTAATTGAAGTTGTGTATGTTCAATTTCATGAAATTTGGTTGGATCCATTTTTCCCCAAATTTTGTGTTGGCCAAAATGACAAATTGGGTAAACTTGATTTTGAGCATGTTTGATGAAATTGGATGATTTAGAATGCTTAAAATATGTTTAATTGAGGATTGATTGGATCAATTTGATGAAAATTAGTTTGGAACAATTTTCCCCAAATTGCTTATGTTGGCCGAATACATATAGCCCATATTGTCTTGGAATTTTTTGATTTTTGAACATTGGATGTGTTGGAAATCATTCGGGAATATGATTAATGTCGATTGTGAAATAATTGATTGGATTGAATTCGAATCGGACGTAAGATCCCCAAATTGCCGAGAGACTTTAAAGCATGTTAAATGGGTTGATTTTAATAAATTGTGTTGGACACTATTTGTTGTTAAAGTGCATGATTAATTATGCTAATTGATGTTTTAGAAATGTTAATTGGGTGATTAATTATGTATTACACTTAGGTTAATTAATTATGGAATTTGGAATTTTATAAGTTAATTAATTGGGCTTGTTTTTGGAAATTGGGCCTTATAAGTTGTAATTGGGCTTTTGGGCTTTGTTGTACAAAGTTGGGTTTAGGCAAAATTGGTTGGATCTTATTAGGCCCAAAACCGCATCCATAAAGTCCAATTATGACTTAATGGACCTTAATTAATTAATTGGGCCTAATGGGCCAAAATTAATTTAAAGGCTTATGGGGTAACTCCCGGATTGGATTTTGGTTATTTGGTTTGACCCGAGTTGACCAAAAGTCCAAGCCTTAAGAAATTAATTAAAAGTCCATTGGACTTTAATTAAATAAACGTTGGACGTTTATTGGGCTTTGAGACCCATAACGATTGAATTTGGAATTTAAATCGTAGAAGGTTCGTTAATAAAAGTGTAATATTTAATTTAGAATTAAATAGAGAATTAGAATTAAATGCGTATTAAATTGGATTTAATTATGTAGTTTAATTTAATTCGAGAATTCGTACTTTGAGTACTTATTCGCAAAACGAGTTTGACTCGAGCAAAAATCAAATCATTGTTTGAACATTGGATGATCACTAATTATCAGATTAATTAATTGCATTAGATTGATTGATAACATGCTTGTATGAATACATGGTTGCGATGCATGAATAATGTATATCGGATGGATATTAGTCGGGTGGGATAATTTTGGAAATTGTAATAAATTTGATTTATTAATTGGACCTGCGTGTCCAACCTTATCACCTCTATGCTCTTTGTATTCTCTTCTCACTTATTCCCCTCAATGTAATGAGGTTTCTTTAGAAGTGTAGTGTGTAACAAGTAGAAGTAAATACATGTGCTAGATTTGAGAGAGGAAAATGAGAGATTTGATCTAGGATCTATGTAAAGTATCCATCCGCATATCATTATTATTATTTCATATACGCTTTATTATGTGTTTAGAATGCATGTTTAAGGGTGTATGATGATGAGACCTTAACAAAGATAATAAATTGGTTGCCAATTTGCACGTGAAAAACCCTCAAATAATATTAGCGTTTTTCCTTCCATTGAGTGATTCTTACTCAAGATCTAAGACGGCATTGGTTTGTTGGCCAAGTCAAGGCCTTTCTGTTGGTGAAGATGTGTTTGAATCACGAAGGCTTTGTTCCATATCAGTGTCTTGTCCAAGTTGTGGTTTGTTGGCCAAAGTCAAGACCGCTTCTTGTCCATCGACATCGATTACGAAGCTTTCCATGGTCAATGGGTTCCGCTTACTGGGATCATTAAGCTTGTTGTGCCCAAACCAAGGCTTAGTTGATTCAGAGGAAAAAGGTTAAGTAATACATTGGATGTATTGGCATATATAAGATATATGTTTAGACTTGGACGTCCTCCTACCGGATCTAGGAATTGGATTGGATCCAATTGATCTTAGAGATCTACCTAGTTAATTATCATACAATTTGTTGGCCAAAGTCAAGATTGTGTGATATTTAACGGGATCCTAGCCCACTAGGAAACACGGTTTCCCGAGTACTCGACAGAGGGTTAGAGGCTCGCCGAAAATAGTGGGAGGCAAGAATTGAATTAGCAATACTCGTTCAATTACTCGTCATACGCGCTCATTCAAATTATTTCGTCGATAGATTAAATGTTAGTTGGACTAATATTTAAATTGTTGTTTTAATAACAGTTGGACTGTATTATAGTTGATTATATATAATTGGATTATATTAATCAATATATTTGAATTAATTAATTTCGATTTACAGTTGATTTTATAATTGGATTATAGTAATCAATGTAATTGAGGTTATTAATTTAAATTATATTTGATTATATAGTTGGACTATTATAATCATTATAATCAATAGTACCACAAATCGTTGATTAAATAGTTGGACTATTAGAATCAAGATAGAATGAAAGATTAGTGTTTAAAAACATAATCCTGGGTGAAAATGTATTTAAACGACTTTAATTTTCAAATATGGAATAATTTCAAGATGGTCTTGGAAATTAATAAGTTATTTTATTTATAAAATAATGAATTATGCCTAAAGCCCGGAGTTAAGCAAATAAGTGGAATATGATATTTGGAATATTCATGTAATGATAACTTTAGCGCTTAATCCGTTAAGCTTGTCGAAGTAGACTCTTTAATTTCTAAATCAGAATTAAGGATTAGATCCTTAAAGTATGATAATGAAATTGAAGGATTTTCATGGATCTATTTTAGATCTTTGAAATACTAAATTGCAATAAATAATTCTTGGAGAATTAATGACTATTCTCAAGGAGACAAAGTCAAACTTTGCAATTAGGCAAGTAGCGCAAGGCGTACTGTACTTCAATATTCTAGAAACCCGAGGCTTGGCCAAAGGCTACCAGAATATTGAAATTGGCAAAGGCAAAGGCAAATCATTATAATCTTTTGGGAAGATAAAAGATATATCCTAAGAAGGAATTGAAGACGAGCAAGGCTCTTACTTCAAATATGTTTGTCATAATTATGTTCACAACTAGTATTGAAATTGGATTTTAATACTTAGTGTGATACATAAATATGTACTGTTGTGTGCAGAATCTGCTTTAAGCAGAATACTGACTTCAGATGAGATTCTCTCTGCGAATTGAAACGGGACGATAGTCGCTGTTTTAACCGTAGATACCTAAGTTTAGGAACTGCCCTTCGGGTGTGTACTTAAATTAGGAAACTGTTATAATGTAACTAGTTTGACTAGAAACATTATCTCTATATCGCGTATAACCCGCTGCGGGTGTACCTTTATATTCTAGAACACTAAGTATTTTATTATATAAAGATGATATTGAGATAAACACATTAGATGTGAATAACAGCATTTATATTTTGAATATAAACAATATCTCAAATATATAACATGACAAATAAATAGCTCAAACTGATTTGATCAAAGAAACTAATTGTGGCATTGTTGTCTGGGACACAATCAAACAAGACTCGTATATCCACACTTTCGAAGAGTGGGTACTAGGACTAATTTGATTCCATTCAAATAAAGTCTACGAATCTAGTTATTGGGCAAAGTGCCTATAGCACTATTTACTTGGTAAAAGTGTAAATGCCACTGATCTGTTAGCCCTAGTTCATAGTGAAGCAAGTGGACCCATGTCTAGCTAGGCTAGAGGTGGATATGAATATTTCGTGACCAGTACGGATGTGGCATCGCGTTATGGTTATGTGTTTCTTTTAAAACACAAATCGGAAACTTTCACAGTTTCGACACGAAATAGACAAACAGATCAGCTAAAGTATTAAACCGTCACGGTAAAACCGTAATGAAAATACTTAAGCAATAAGTTTCTCGTATACTTGAAAGAGTATAGTATTCTTTCAATGAGGACTCCTCCCGGAACACGTCATTTTGACGGTGTGTCCGAACAGGATTAACCGAATTTTGTTAGACATAATAAGGTTAATCACAAGTCACTCTGAGCTACCATTTCCTTCAACGGATAAGCTTTAAACAGTGCAAGAACTTATTTTGAATAAGGTTCCATAATAATCTGTTTGACAGATATCATATTAGATATGAACATGAAAGAAACCAGGTTTCTCATTCCTGACCATTTGGGTATGCTTGGCATATGTTTGGATGATACCAAACTAAAACCCAATAGGATAAGTGCCAATAAGGTCATCCTAGGGATACCATAAGTATTGTACTTATAACCTCACAAGAGAACAATTAGATTGTTGCTCACCATGCGGTTTTTCCTAAGAGGAATACCGATATGTAGTGGTAAGTGGGAGGATAGTATAACTCGATGAAAATCGGAGTAATACTGTTCAAGGCACCGAATCTTAATGGAACATGAATAGTTCATCAAGGATGAACTATTACCATTAATCTTCGAATACACAAGAACCGCGTAGGTCGGATAGAGTCAGAAAACAACCTGGGGTATGGGTTTCTGATCTCACCTCATAAAGATGTCTATCTTATTGAGGAATACCAACTAGCTACGTATAAGGAAGTGAAACAAGGTATCAACTCCCTAATTATGGCAAAGTGCTATATAATCCGAAATGGATTCCATGTATATCAACTAGTTTGGATACTAGTTGATATACCACAAGGCATTGTGCCTACTGGTACTATTAGTCTTCAAGGAAGACGTACATGGATGGCAACATACCAACGTATAAAGCTAGGCTTTTAATGGAAAGGTATCGTCATCGACATTGTGTTGATTACGATTCAACCTCTTACCTGTTGCCACGGTAAATCCATTTGGATAATGCTTGTTATTTAATCCGTGATTGGATGAAGCAAGCATTAGGTTCTTGGAATTATCGTTTTGATGTAATCATAATGATGTAAGATTTAATTCAAAACGAAAATGATTCTTGTGTAAATAAGAGGGTTAGTGGGAGCGCACTGACAGTGGCTGTCCTATAAAATAATGATAATACGTCATTTCTTGGAAATGATATTCCCATAAAATAAAATGTCGGTGAAAGCTTGGCTTTCGAAATACTCTCCGTGGAACTGTACATTGAAAAATGTACAAGACCTGGTGTATCATACGCTTTGAGCATATGGATTCACAAACAGGCTAATCCGAGTGATAGTCACTGGATTGATGTTAGGAACATCCGTTAGTATCTTAGAGAACTAAGATGCTGTCTTAGTCTATGGAGAAGGAGAACTTGAAGTGACTGGGATCACTGTAGCAAGTTTCCTATAACCGATAAAGACGACTAAAAGTCGCAAACGGTACTATAAGTTTGAATAACGGTACAGTGAGCTGGAAATCTTCCAAGCAAGATACTGTTACCAAATAAACAACAAATGCGGTTGTTATTGCAGCTGAAGGCAGCAATAAAGTCATTTGGGTCGATCATATATAATTAGATTAGATATAGTTCTGTTAGCAGCTGAGCTAGGCATCAGCACAGGCTAAAGAATTAATGGTCTCATCAACGATCCAGATACATACTTACATATTCATCTGATTCGTTCGGATCATACATCGTGGCGATGTGATGATCGAATAAATCGCATCAAGATGATAATCATGCAAATCCGCTGACGAAAGCTTTTCTCAGCAGTTTGAGCCAACCGTACATAGTTTGGGTGTCAGACACTCGAGTGACTGGCTATAGGCCAAGTGGGAGATTGTTGGACAATTATGACCCATAGTGTCACTATTTGTACAGATCACGGTGTTGTTGTACAAAAACTATGTGACAAAAGAGATTGCACTCTTATCATTTGTGATTAGATCACCTAGATATAAATGATGAGAGGTCCCTATGATTTGTTTCCTGGACGGAGAATGATATGAGACAATATCAGTCCACGAAGGATAAATCATTAAATATCCCTAGTCAGAGTATTATCAAGATTGGACATCGATAAATACGTAAAAGACTAGTATTACACTTGTGCGTGTTTGTGAGGGCACAACGACATAGTTCTCATATATTTGGGTATAGGATACTCATGCAAGTGTAATAGGAGGTTGTGTTTCACCGATGGTACGGGAAACAGCTTCGCTCTGGATAGACCCCCGCGGAATCTCATTGGTAGTATGACTATGTGTCTATGGGGTCTGCAATCAGGTAGGTGTATTTGGTCTTAACCTGAGACTTGCACCGCTAATACTTACGACAATCGATATACTTTAGTTGAGGTCGTCCAGGGCTTTAACCCGTTTCTGTGTACGCCATTCTGGGTATATTGAGAATCGTAGTGTGTTGGGTGTGATGTCAAGACGGAAGTATCACTCCAGTCATATTGGAGATGACGGTCACGTAGGATACGGAACTCGTTCTCTTAAATGCTCGAGCTATCGGGATATTATGACTAGGTCATGTTTATCCGATTATAGAGACCAGTTACCAGACATCCGATATGTGCTTCGTACGGGGCAGACACAATTCCAATTCCAGCCCCAGGCCTAGCACGTGATCATCCGATACTGGACAGAAATACACAATACTACGGTATACTACGCTTGATATAGATCATATATTCCCGTAAGGATATTTTCGGAGAATTGGGTAGGCATGGCGCTTTGCTAGAAGCCAACCTTGTCTCGTAAATCGGTATAAACGTAGTACGAGGTACTTACGTGTTTGGATAGTCCGACGTATTTACTACCAACATATCCGGAGATCTCATGGGTCGCTTCCTAAAGATTCACCGATGATGTATGACTCGCACTATAATTAATCTGGGATTATTTTGATGAGAGAGAAAATTAATTTGGGATTAATTACGGAGATATTTTATCTAGGATAAAATTAATAAAAAAGAGAGAACGATTAATTTGGAATTAATCGATAAAATAATATATTCGATATATTATACGAAATTGGATTTCGACGCGAATTAAATTAGATTTTAATTCGGGCGAACGAATTAATTTAGAATTAATTCGTTAGCGACGTGATATAGTGATTTCGCTAGGCGTAATCATTTAATTACGACGCGACGAAAAATTCGTTATTTGGAATTAGCGAACCCGAGCCCGAGAGTGATTGCGAGCGCATTCGCATTTCGAATTCGAGCGCGGCACGTAAGTCACATCAAACGTCAAATCGCTAGTCGCATCAATTGTCAAATCACTTGTCACTTTGAGTGATGTGATGTGACATGACATGTAGTCACTTTATTAAAGTGACTTGATGTGAATAGTGATGTGAGTGAAAAACATCTTTTGCTTTTTGCTTTTTGACTTTTACTTTTTGAAAAGTAAAAATGTGGTATATATGTTTTATTTGTTTTTTACTTGGTAAAGATAATAAAAATGATATATGGAAAAGCTTTTATACTCTCTCTCCTCCAAGCAATGTTCACGTTTTTGTGAACCTTTTATTTCCTTCTCATTTCTTGTTCTTCTTCACGGCTTGGAGCCAATTTTCCTTCCAAAATTCTGGTTAGACCGAAAATGAAGAAGAGGATTTTTGCTAACACACCTTGAGTGATACATAGGTGATAGAGCAGTGTTTTTCATGAGCTTGGAATCTCAAAGCTTGGAGCTATAATGGAGGTCTTCAATGGCCGAAAATTCTAGGAACCACAAGGGCCAAAACCGACCAACCTATTACTCTTGGAAGCCTTGGTCGAATGCTCCTTCATGGTGGAAGAGGCTTGTTTTGTTTGATGCATCAAATCCAATCAATGTGAGTTATGTTTCCGCCTTACTCCTTTGATGTATTCATGCATTTTTCTTACTTTATTTCATGATCTTGGGACCTATATTAGAAAGCATCAGAATGGACGGTAGTACGGTTTGTACTTGGGATACAGCTCCAAGTGCTACTTGGGAAATACTCATATATGCGTGATTGACCTCATTTTATTTGCCATTTATCTTACAGAATCATTTGCTTTTGAATTATTTATTATAATTTCCGTATCGCACCCGTATTTATTAATTAATATGATTTCGGAACTACGTTATTGTGATTATTATTTTGGTTGGGTATGTTACATTACAATTTTAATTCGTTTGTATGCATGAATTGCATTAAGACTTGACTATACCATTGTGTGAACCCGTAAATTATACTGGTATAAGTAAGAGACCATTCCAAAGCCAACGGTTTGAGGTCTTCCCTTGCTATTGGTGGGTGCGGCCTTAAATATTTCCCAGTTCACGCTGGGTGGCAACTCTTTTATTCTCTGATTCAGTCCCCTCGCGGGCTAATCCGTACTTTGTACGGGGTGCGAGCCCAACAATGTCATGGTCGCCGAACATCATAGGCATTGTGGTAAACCCCGCTTCACTCCTACAAATGGGGACTCCATTAGGGATAGAGAATCGGCACCGAAACAATACCTTGTAGTGTCTGTGGCTTTTGGCTTTGGTTAACCAAGTCTCATATATTTTGCATTCTTTCTTACCCCCGATGGCATCATGTATCGTGAAGTCACTTTCACTCAAGGTAGCAGATTGTTATGTGATGATAAACCATCACTCGTTGGCACGTACCCTATGGTATAAAAAAGGCATGGTCACTTGGTCGCTCGAACCCTTTAGTAGGGAGACCTAGTTGTGTGCAACCCTTCACCGATGATAGCCTTATCCATACCTTTGTAAGCCCATATACGAACAATAGTTATGTGTCATATAGTAGCTACCCTCATGCTTGTGTTTGGGTCCATTATCATTTAGATCCATATGGGCTTCTCTTCTCGTCAGCATATGAACTTGTTGGGCCATTTAAACTGGGACGAGTGTGTATCTTATGATGATTGGGCCAAAAGTTTTCAAAATATAGATGGGCCACCTTGTGTTTTGCCCCCCTAACATTTGAAGTTATTTAGCCACTTTATCGCAAAAGTGTAAGCCTGTTGGGCCTTTCAACTAGGACAAGTTTACACCTCACGATAATATGATTGAACACTTTAAAATGATAACGGGCCAATTTGTATGAAAACCTTGATGGGCTTAGAAGGTCTAAACATGATTCGAATATGCCAGATACATGAGTCCGATATCCACACTAATAAATACGCCTTGTTATGTCATATTTGTATACTTTTGGATATCACCAAGTCCGTCTCACCAAAACCATGATTATTGAGGGCCCAAATTCGTCATTTCTAGACATTGGCACAATCCCCATAATAGGCTTAGTCATATTGTAAATAGGCGGCGGTTTTTGTCTTTTACTAATAAAGATGGACTGAGGTAGCCAAGGTTCACGCCTGTAGCACAGGAAGAGAACGATCTTTTTGTACCCTATATTGGTGCATAAAATGAGTCATACTTAGGGCAGAAATGTACTTACCATGGGTGTGGGAGGAATAAGGTCGGAAGAGTATATACTGTTTTGATAACCACATGCATCTCATGCATACACGCATTATGCTGACCATTTGTCTTAAAAGCCATCATAGATATCCGTTGGGTTAGAGAAGAAGGAAGACTTGTTAATAAGAGGTTAGCAATCATGGATGCGTTAGGCAACTAAGGTTCCTGTATGGATCAATTAGAGTCCAACATCACCAAAATTACCGAGATCCTACAAGCCTTGACCAACACTGTGGCCAATCTGAAAACACTCCGCAAGTGGGAACAGAAAACAACGAGGATGGGAGGCATGAGGAGCCCCCGAAAAAGGGTGAGCAAAGAAATCCTTATTTTTGATGGTGACATGGATGAGTATACAGCGGGAATGATAGCTAGGCCTCAGGAAGAGTTACAGAAACTCAGAGAACAAGTAGAGTCAGTTACCCGCAAGATGAAGGGAATGTTGGAAAGTTATGACCTATAGCGTCACTATTTGACTGATCATGGTGTTGTTGTACAAATCAACTATATGACAAAAGAGATTGCTCTCTTATCATTTGTGATTAGATCACTTAGATGTTGTAGGCACTGTATTTTTACATATAAGTCCCGATGATGAGCCTCCAGCGGAGGCACTACCTTTTTATGTCGTGGAAGTCGTGAGAAACGAACGTTGGAAGGGAATAATTGAGAATTGATGTTTTGTTGGATTTGATTCGCTTGTTTAGCTTCATGTTTATCCGTCGGATTTTCGTTGCAACATTTCCTCGGCCTAAACACCAAACCCGCGCCCATAAGCCCACCAACACCAAGGCCCACGCCCATTACACACAATTACCTCTCCTCTAACTATTCAAACAACCAAAATAACCTTTTACCATGCTTACCCCAACATTTGACCTCAAATTTACCTTACCCTTCATTTTCCAAGCCATTTAATTCACAAACCCCACACTATTGATAAAGCCACCTCCTAATTAATGTCAACCCCCCTCCAAGTCAAAGAAACCACCAATCACCCTCCATTTTCAAACAATCAAGCCTCTCAATTAATACCATCATCAACCATAGCCTACCCAATTAATGCCCATCCATTTTCCTATAAAAACAACACAAATCCTACCATCCTTCCCATAGCACTTTGATAGCACATACCTAGCCCTTTGATAGCACATACATAGCAAAAATATATCACAAACCAACCCTTTTCTACCCTTGAACCAGCCCCCTCATTGCAGCCTCTGCTCACGCCAATCAGCCCCTGCAAACCAGCCTATGTTCACGCCACTAACAGCCTCCAAATACGCCATTCTGCCCTTGCACTTCACACTCATTACAAACTCTGCTCACGCAGATCAGCCTCCTTCATTCCAGTCCAGTACACGTCCATTCAGCCCTTGAATACAGCCCCATTTTTGCCTCAATATCATACGCCATTGCCCTCTAAATCACCCCCAACTCACGTCTGAACCAGCCCCTCAATCAACCCCTGAGCATGCGCCAAAAAGCCCCTGGAATTAGCCCTTATTCAAGCTAAAATCTCCCTAGAATAAGCTTCCCATTCACGCCCAAGATAGCAACAAAGCAACCCCCTCTCTCCCAAAATCCCACATCGCCCAAGAAACTACTCCTCTTTGTTCACGCCAAAAGCCTCACGCACAAAGCCTCATATTAGCCCTCAAACACGTCAACAAGCTCCTCACACCAGCCTTCAAACACGTCAACAGAGCTCCTCACATAAGCCAAGAACAAGCCACCTAGCACGCTCACTACAGCTACTGAAATAAGCTCCACATCACGCCCAATCGCCACTGAAAATCAGCTCCAACATCATCGAAAATTCCACCAAAATAGCATGCCCATTACCGAAAATAACTTCCCTGAACCACACTGCCTACCACCAAAAATTGCCTCCAATAAACTGCACTGTTCTGGCCAAAAATTGCACTGAAAACAGCCCCCTGTGAGCACCGAAGACTGTCCAAAAACTCCCCCTAAATAACGCAAATTCTGCCCAGTGAAACCCGCAAACTGCACCCACAAAATCTGCCTAAATACCGCAAAACAGCAAGCCTAATGCCGCGACCAGAAACCCTGAAAACGGAGTGAAAAAAAGCGACCCGAACAGTGAAAACAGCGAAGGAAAATGCCAAACCAGTGAACCAGAGGAGTTACGGAGCATCAACCATTCTGACAGCCTTGTAACGCGCTTTCAAGAGACGACAAAAAAGGTTAGACCTGAGGGCACCCAATTTACTTATTATTCTTTTTTTAGTTACTTCTTTACTTTATTTCGCATGAATATTGTGAATTAGTGTATGATGTGATTCCGGGTGAATGGAATATGTGTTCCCTTTTGTGGCATATTGGATGGAAACTCGGATATAAATTCTGTAGCCGAATCCGAATGGACGGTATCATGGTTTGCACTCGGGATACAATGCCCCGTACCACTTGAGAGATTCACATATTTCATTTCATCCAAACTTGTTTTCAAGCATGATTTAGTCATCTACCTTTCGCAATAGGAATTTAATTTACATCATGTTTAGATCGTTATTTGTTCAACATGTTTATTGTGTGACATTGTATGTTTGCCGTCATGAGAATTTTACTTTTGAAGCATGCAAACTTAGATTTAGGCCTTGTAGGAATTTAGATTACTCTTGCCAATATATGTTAAGTAGGCTTGGTTAAAATTGCACAAATCCATTCATTACAAATGACATAAGTAAGGGACCATTCCGAACCCAACGGTTTGAGGTCTTCCCTTGCGAGGGGTGAGTGCAGCCTTAAATCATTTCCCGGTTCACACCGGGTGGCGACTCTTTTATTCTCCGGTTTAGTCCCCCCGTAGGCTACTCCGTACTCCCGACCGGGCCACGAGCCTGGAACAGCGTCACCCTACAGATGTATAAATGATATGAGGTGTATATGATTAGTTCCTGGATTGAGATGATATGAGACAGTATCAGTCCACGAAGGATTAATCATTAAATGTCCATAGTCAGAGTATTATCGAGATTGGACATTGATAATGCGTAAAAGACTAGTATTACACTTGTGAGCGTTGTGAGAGCATAACGACATAGTTCTCATATATTTGGGTATAAGATACTCATGAAGGTGTAATAGGAGGTTGTATTTACCGATGGTACGGAAAACAGCTTTGCTCTGGATAGAATCCCTTCGAAATTCCATTGGTAGTATGACTATGTGTCTATGGAAGTCCGAAATCAAGGTAGGTGTATTGGTCTTAACTT
>SKCR01054522.1:0-55385 GCA_019454045.1 Zanthoxylum bungeanum | reverse complement strand
TTTAATTAGCTTGGTGGTTACAAAAGTTTAATTTCCATAATAGCTAATTTAATTAGCTTGGTGGTTACAACAATGTGTAACATCTCCCATTTATGAGATTTAATTGGCTAGTTAATTTCTATTAATTGAGATGTGTTTTTCTTTTCCTATATAAACAACATCAGATCTTGTTTTCAAAAAAAAAAAATAGAAAATAGAGAAAGACATAGCACATACACGAAAGATCTTTTTCTTTGTTTTTGGAAGGGTTCAAGCACTTTTGTGGTTCGTTGGGAACGGGATTTGGTGGTGCCCATACTCGTTCGGGTTTTCCGTTGTATCCTGGGAAACAAACGTCCCAAGTTCTACTGCACCTACGGTAGGGGGCGAATTTGTTTTAAGGATATTGTTGTAATCAACAAGCCTCGGGAAAGTGAAGAAGGATCATCAATTTCAGGGTCTAACTTACAGCCTCTACCTCTACTGATCAGCCTCTACCTCAGCACAACAGCCTCTACCTCTGCTGTCAGCCTCTGCCTTCAGCCTCTGCCTCTGCCATCAGCCTCTGCTGTCAGCCTCTGCCTTCAGCCTCAGCCTCTGCCATCAGCCTCTGCTGTCAGCCTCTGCCATCAGCCTATGCTGTCAGCCTCTGCCCTTCAGCCTCTGCCTCCGCTCTCAGGGTCTGCCTCTGCCCTTCAGCCTCTGCCTCCGCTCTCAGGGTCTGCCTCTGCCCTCAGCCTCCGCTCTCAGCCTCTACCGTCAGGGTCTACTCTCAGGGTCCGCCGTTAGGGTCTGTTTGAGGATAATAATTATAATTGTAATTTTGTCATATTCGGATTTCCCAATTACCGTGTAATAATTGTAATAATTGTTGTATACAGATTTTGGTCTAGCTGTTACAAGCAGAAGCAGTTTTACCAAGATTATTATTGAATCGGATGCGAAAAATAGAATTAACTTAATTTATTGGAAGATTCAAAGCACAAAGAAGATATGTTGGACCATCTCCGAAATTCAAGACTCGGCTTCTAGACTGAACTCTCGTAAATTTCAGTTTAGACCAAGAGTCTGCAACACATCTGCTCATAATATAACTAAAACGGTTTATAAGGACAGAATTTCTGGTTATTGAAGGGAGACTATCCCCAAATATCTTTTGTATCATTTAGCTCTTTTTAATATAACCTTTATTTCAATATATATATATATATAGATATATATATAGATATATATATATATATATATATATATATGCAGATCTATTTTCTAAATAGGTAGGCAGACAACTTTAATTATGCAAATTCAAATTTTTCCTATACGGACGCACTTATTCTATTTACATTTAGGACAGAGACAACCAAGTCTGTCAAATTAAATTTGCTTCTCCTGCATTAAGGATAAAAAATTGATGATAATGAGATAGGGAAAGATTAACTGAATTAATGACCTCTTACATTTTATTTAAATTCGTTGGAAACCCAGCCGCCAAACCACCCCACCTACGTTTAAACGGAACAAGTAAAATCTCATGTTTTCTCAGATTCTTATAAGAAACGCATCCCCTAAATTCGAACCCAAGATCTAAATGGCATATCTTGAGCCTTACATCACCAACCACGTCCCCTTAGTACGTAACCTCTTACATATAAAATGATGCATTCAAATTTACTAATCCCACACCTAAGAAAAAAAAATTATTATTTTGAAATAGTGTGATCATGAATGAGCTTGAGTAGTTCATAGGGAATTAATCGAACATGCATGTATGAGGATGATGCATAAATATTTTGGTATCGGAAGAATAGAAACTAATTTACCTCATAAATTGAATAGATAAATTTTTGGATTTTTGTGTGATTAGTATTGTAAATTATGTTGGAGTGTATCCCTTAACCCAGTGAATGTGGATTTGTTGTCGTTCCTGCATCTCAGATCCAAACAAGAGTATAAACAACCAACATGGACTCCTCCTCCAGTAGGCTGGGTGAAGATAAGTGGAGTTGCAGTTATCATAAAATGTAGGAGAACTAACTGGCTTCCTTTATCCTTGGTCTCTTTGAATTATGGGTGTATTACCACTGGCATCTTCATCACATACTCTAACAAGTATGCCAACAAATTTTTTACCTATCATCGATGAAGGTAATATAATATATTTTTTAAGAATCGATTGCATTACTAACATATATAGAGCTTCTTAGTTCTTGAGTAAGGAAATGTTTATCTCAATTAGATCTCAGCTTATTTTGATTGTATCGAAAGACTGAATGAATTGAGATTCCCCTATTAAGCTGGGTCATTTCGGGACAAACGGATCATTTATCATGATAAAGATAAGCTTCAAGACTCTATATTCATCAATATTGGATGTCCTTGCATAACTTTATGCAGTATTTTCCTTACAATTGGCCATTTTTCCTGAATTTTATTCTTAACAACTCCTATCTTAACATCTTGTTTTCAAGTTAGTTTTTTTTTTTTTGTGGCCATTCTAGTTTAAATTGTGAAAAATCAATTTGAGCTTTGCCACCCTATAAAATTGCTTAAGTCACATTGGTCAGCATCCATGTCAATCAGTATAAAAGAAGTTTAGAGAGAGATGCAGCTTAACATTAACATAACCTCAATGCAACATTTTTTAAGTTTTGAGAGAAGCTACAATGGGAATCAAATAGACATAATATTTCTAATTTGAAAGAAATCATTATAACATTTGTTGACATTCTTGCAACCAAAACAAAAACTGAGGAAATAAACTATGCCCTAACACGATCACGGAAGAAATAGACAAACTTCACAAGCCAATAGAAACACCGATCAATACATGCTTCAATGAAACAAAACCATAGCCATCGCCAATATGAGTTCACCCAAAGGATCACAAACAACCCCAGAATGAATGTGACATATGATGCACCAAAACTCCATTTGAATGACACCATATCAATTGCATATTCTTCTTCTTCTACTCCTCCATTGGATGATGTTGTTGTTGTTGGTATTTCCGTTGTCCTGGTACAACTCTTATTAATTGTTGGACCACAAAGACCGAGATTCCCTCTATAACTACTTTCACTAAACGTGGAAAACTGTCCTTTATCTAGAATTGGACCAGACAAGTTGTTATATGACACGTTGAAATTCGATAAAAAGTTAAGCTCAATTAGTTGAGGAGGAATTTGACCACTTAATTTGTTGTGAGAAAGGTCTAGACTCTCTATCTCCTTTAGATTGGAAAAACTCTTTGGTATAGATCCTGAAAGGTAATTGTATGACAGATTCAATGCCCGAACTTTTTGAAGCTCTTCCAGTTCTTTAGGAATTTCTCCGGTCAATTCGTTGGATGACAAATCCAATCCAGTCATGTAGTTAAGATTACTACCATTATAAAATTCATATCTATTCTTTGTCATAAATGATACTTCGACTCCATCTGCTCCTGTATATATATCTGCTCCATATGAGTACAAGTCAAGAGTGGAATTGAAGTAAGAACCAACAGAACCATAATCTAAATTCCCATAAACTGACGGTCAAATCCGTAGAGGTCGTCATTTCCTATTCTCCAGAACAACATATTAGCAAAACATGAAGGTATTGATCCATTAAGTCTGTTACCTGAAAGATCCAAGATACCTAATCTTTGTAATTGGCACATTTGATTTGGAATGAATCCCTGAAAATAATTCCCTCTCAATAGAAGAACACGCAGGTTTGAAAGCTCATTGATCTGTTGAGGAATTCTACCAGAAAATTTATTATTACTCAAATCTACTGTCATTAAGTAGGAGCTTCTAAAGAATGACTTTGGAATTGAACCGCACAGAGAATTCTTTTGCATATAAAGGTGCTTCACTGATGAAAGATTGAAGGGATGCATCATGGACCCAGACAAACTATTTTCAGACACATCTAAAATTTCAAGTGCTTTAAGATTGTTGAGTTGGATCGGAATATTACCTTCCAAAAATTTGTTGACATTGAAAGAATCCGAAGATATGAAAAGTTACCAATCCAACGAGGAATCTGACCAATTAATATGTTGTTGGATATATCTAACTCCTCTAAAATAGTGGAGGTCAACAACCCGTCCAAAATCTTGCCACTGAAATTATTGTTGGCCAAAGATAGCAAACCCAATCGACTCAAGTTCATAGTTTTCGGAAATATTTGCCCATAGAAATTGTTATGCGACAGGTCCAACAACATTAATGAGAAGCAACCAGTGAGAAGTGATGTTGGTAATTCACCCGAAAACTGATTTTTAGACAAAGCCATTATACCAAGTTGTTTCATCTCACCCATTGAAGAAGAAATATTGCCTTCAAATTTGTTTTCTGACATACTTAGGTACTTCAATTTTTGCAAGATAGTACCCATGTTCTGGGGGAGCAAACCAGTGAAACTGTTTCTAGAAATATCTAGATGGTGAAGAAAATCAAGTTTGGAATTGGGCAGTTGGAGACTTCCTGAGAATGAGTTGTTTTTCAAAAGCAAAACCTCTAATTTTGTGTTATTTTGTAGCAACCAAGTTGGAAAATTGCCCACCAACTTATTATGAGAGAGGTCCAGCAATTTGAAGTCATGCTGTTTTAGAAGAAAACTGAGGGTTCCATTTAAGTTGCAATGAGGTAAACGAAGGACCTTCAATTGAGATGTAAGAACCCAATTTTCAGTTTTCACTTGAAAGTAGTTGTGAGAGAGATCCAAATATTGAAGTGATGTGAGGTTAGCGATAACAGAAGGTAATCTCCCATTTAACTTATTGTAAGAAATATCAAGAACCTTGAGGTGAGTCAAGTTGTTCAGACACTCAGGAAGACCACCCCCAATAGCATTTCCTCCAATATTCAACTCAATAAGATTCTTCAACTCACATATTCCTGAAAATATTTAAGGAAATGGATAAATAATAAATTGGAAGGCATATAACTCATATCCAATGCTTACCTTGACTTTCTAGAGAACCGTTTAGACCAGTAGAACCCAAATCCAAAGCTTTTAAGTTTCTAAATTTTGCTAATCCTGCATCAAGAAAGATGAAAATTAAATTGTCTTAGAAACTGTATTTTTTAATAGATAAACAACTTAATGTCAAATGCGATTGTCACCTAATCTCAATACAGATCCGCTCGTTCTAATTCCTCTCAGTTGCAGAACTTCCAAGTCTGTAAAATTTTCTAATGCTGCAATAAGGAAAATAACATGATAATTGGAACAGAGTCGCCAATGTAATGAATTTCCTACACAGAAAGCATAGACATCCTAGTGATCAAGAGGTTCAGTAGTCAGTACACACAGAGCCGCAAACCAACATATTATAGTCTGAACAACCAACTCAAAACAGAACCGGCTGATCAAATCCTCTGAATATTAGTTGCTCTAATAACAAAGACTTAGGCACAATTTGGTGTAGAGTTTAGTGAGTTTATAAGAGTGTATAAACTAGCATTTGAAAACGTAGTTAACTCTAGTTTATACTCTCACAAAATTATAATCTCACTAATATGATATTATTTTTCTATAATCTGAACAACCTACTCAAAATAGAACCAACTGATCAAACAACTCCAAGTATATTGGAGATATTATATTTAAACAAACACTCCCAAGTATGAAATAAGCAATGCACAGAAAAATCTTAATCATTTGTCAATAATGAATAGATTATTTGTAGAATGAACTATATTATCTCAATGCTCTGCATTTTAAAGGAAAATAGAAAGTAAATTACTACGGGGCACCTTGAGTTGTTGAAAAGCCGCTTATTTCATTATTACTTAGATCCAATCTTTTCAACTTTCTCAAATTTATGAGTCCTACACCATAAAAGGAAAAAAAAGGGAATTATTACTTGAAAATTAGTATGAGGGCTATTATAGAAAGTTGTGATTAGTACGATGTTGATAACATTGTTGATCTGCTTCTTATCACATTAGCTAACCTAGCCTTGTTACAGAGCCATTCATTGCATTGCTGCTTAGATCCAAATCTTCCAAGTTCGTCAAATTTGCTATTCCTGTTCAATAAGTCCAAGAGCAAGATGGAAATTAAACAAAAGAAAAGATAATTAAAAAAAAAAAGGAGATAAGTGGTGATCAATACCATGTTGATAACATTGTTTGTCAGCTTCTTATCTAATTAGCTTACCTAGCCTTGTTACAGAACCAGCAGCACTTATTCTGTTACTACTTAGATCCAACACTTGCAGGTTTCTCAAATTTGCTAATCCTACATCGGAAACATAAATTTTTTAAAAATAGATTATATTAAATTCTCGAAAATTTAATGTAGATTGTTTAAGATTAAATTGCATACTCGTATACCTTGCTTGGGCTTGAGACCTTCAATATCATTGAATGTGAGAATCAAAGTGGTAAGTGAAGTTAATGTGTTCAAATATGGTAATATACTGTCGTTGAAGAAATTATGACGAAGATTTAACATCTTCAGCTGCTTCAAAATCCCTAAGCTATCATAAGCTGCCATTGCCAAGGCATGCAAGTGAGATTATCAAAAATCAATAGAAAAAATGAACTTTTTTTCAAGATAAATATGTACATACCGTTATTCTTATGGACACCAAAAAACCTATTGAAAGACAAGTCAAGGCTTTGCAGTTCTTCAAAAGGAAGAAACAATGACAAATTCAGAAGCGAAAATCCAATACCCACTGCGGAGCTGTCGAGTGAGAGTAGCACCACCCGTCGTGTGGTGGCGTTGCACTTGATTCGCTCCCAATCACAACAATCAGACTTGGGATCATCATCAACCCATGAATTAAGAATATTGTATTTATTTTCTGCATCACTATTGATATAAAGAAACTCTTGATTTTCAAAAGACCAATCCTCTCTTTCTCCAAGCACCCTTGGTGCCCATGCATCTGAATCAAAGCTAACAAAATCAGAGATACTGACAACTTAACAAACAAAGTTTCCATTGGAAGGCAACCTTTCATAATTTGCTCTCTCTTACAATCACATATGTAATGAGAAGAAGGATTTTTATTTTATAAAGAATTTTAGATTTAGTCATTAATTTGCTCTCTCTGACTTCATTGCACATCTAGGGGCCGTCGAATTTGAACTCTGTGTGGCTTCATTGTCTCTTTCCCTATGTTTGATTTTTAGGATAGATAATTATTGAATAAGAATTGAATTATCATTTTTTATAATTTATGATAGATATTTATTGAATAAGAATTATAAAATAATTTAAATTTAATAATTTATTACGACATATACAACAGTAGATTATAAAATCATGGACACTAAAAACTCAACACTGGGCCAATGGTAAGGCCGGGGTGGAGGTATATTCTCCTAATTTCACTGCCCGCCAATTTGGTCTCGTCCAAGGGTGGCCTCTCCCATTATTTTGCTCTCGTTCCCCCACACCAGAACGCTTCAAAGTTCTTTCGCTTTCTGATATTGAGCGATGCCTGTCCGAGACTCGCTCTTTATTGTCCTCTTTTTCGTGCGTCTCCTTCTCTTTTTGCACATCGGTCCATCCTCTTTTTGACCGTTTTTGGCCGTCTGATCGAGAAAGGCTGTTTTCTTTGCCCGCAGCCTTGGTTTTTTCGAGCATTCCCCTGAAGCCTTTGTCAACGGTCGGGCCCAAGAGACCCACTGAAAGAGCTGGGCCGAAGAAGACAAGCTCCAAACAAACCAAGCGGAAGCAGCCCTCTCCCACTCACGGCTCGGATTCAGATGAGCCCCTGATATGTCGTCGGGCAAAGGTATAGTGAAACTTTTGTCCCCTCATTCGTCGGAATTTCCTCGATTCCAACGCGTTCGTTGGATCGGTTGGAGTCCGTATATGCCCTCGAAATCTCGGTAAGACATTTCGGTATAAACTCGCTATTTTTAATTTTGTCGTTAACTGTTCGGATGCTTCCAGTAGCTTCGTAGAGTAGCGTATTGATATAATTTGAGTTAGTTGAGCATGAGTGTACTGAATATGTATTATTGGTAGAATCTGGGTGAAATCGGAATAAATTGAATCGATCCGTTAGGTAATATTAGTTTCCGATAAAAATGGATTTCGCGTGTGTTAATGTTTTGCTGAACGTAATGATAGACATAGGCTCATCATGATGTATTTAGAGTAATGAAACTAAAATCGTTGAAATCAGACTTAATTTGGGTATTCAAGGAAGATTCAGGGATTTAATTTAGATATGTCGAGAATTCCAAATTTGACTAAGATAATGAATATTCGCGAAACCAGAGTACTTAATTTGTTAATTTTGAACACGGGTTTGGGGGTTTTAGAAAAGAAACCCTAGAGATTGAGATTAATGCGATAAAATGAGATACTGTTAGCTTGATTTGCTTTTATGAAAAGGTATGTGTATCTATGTAGAGATTATGATTATACTTGTATATATATATATATATATATATATATGTGTATAAATGAAAGAACATGTAAGTATATGTACGTATGCATAAGTAAGTGAAGATAAATGTATGTATGTAAGTTCGTATGTATAAGCATATATAAGAATGTATGTATAAGCATGTGGGTATATGGATGTATGTATAAACATGGATGAGTGTAAGATATGAGTATGCATGTATACTGTTGTATGAGAGCATGTATGTATATGTATGCACGTATACGACATGAGCATATATGCAAGCGTATTATATGTTTATATGTTTATGGATGTGTGTGTGTGAATACAAGTGAGCATATATATGTTTATATGTTTAATTTTGAATAACAATAGACATACATCCAAAATACAACCACAAGACACATCTAAGGCATAAACTAATCTTCAGAAATAAATTTTATATTAAAATAAATGAAAATTTAAATTGTAATATATAAATTATGCCTAGATTGTGTCTTTGGGTGTATGTTAATTATTGTTCATATAAATTATATGAAACTTATCACAATTTTCTACATTACGTGGTTGAAATTTCTTCATATAAATGAACTTAATTGAATGAACTCTGAAGATTGACTTAATTATTTAATTGAGTAAGTTAATGAAAAAAATTGTTAAGATTGACTCGACTAACTCATTATAGTTTATTAATTTGGATTGAGAAAAATATTATCAATAGATTGCTATCTTTTTATTAATATAATAAATTGTGATCTTGAAGTCTATGTTTAAAGAGGACTCAAAAGCGCCACTGGGCTCTTGCCCAGTGGTGGACTTGTGCTCTCCCCAATGGGAGAGCACAAGTTCGACTCCCTGCAGTGGCAGGGAGTCAAAATAATTTCTCTCAATTTGAGAGTGGTAGAATTCTCCCCATATTTGAGTGGGAGTTGATGTTTCGTCTTCGTCTCTAGTAGACGTAGAATTCTGGATGTACTTCAATATTTGTATTCAATATTCCAGTAGATTTCAGATTATATATCTGTAGATTTGTATTGTAATCAAAAAAAAGAGGACTCAAAAGCTTGAAATTATATACATTGCGCTACATTATTTCTAAGTGGAGATTAATGTTGACCGACTTAAAATAAGTCCTTAAGTATTATATAAATATGAACCAAACTCGTTATAGCTTTTTATTTCTTTAGTGCTAAATCAATGGAGGAGACCTAGACTTAAAATGTTTCAACTTTCAATGTCTTACCCAACATTATTAAGTCATAAAGCTTCTTTTGATCTCTCACATTTTTCTTCACTCGTTTTCTGATGACAATTCCAAAGACCAAATACAAACATAAACGTGTAGAAATTATAGGAAACTTGAAGATTTCGTGATGCAACACGATCAATGCACCGCAAAAATACTCCAAACAAACGACTACATAGATTATTAGGAATCCTAATGTAAGTGAGTGTCAAGGTAATCTAAGTGTTTAGAAGTTCCTATGAATCATGCACATGCATATCAAAATATATTTTAAGTATTTCGGATCAAATCGGAAACATCAAAAATACTTTTATTTCTTTTTTTAACTGTGACCGGCACATCGGTCTCCAAACCGACATACCGGTCTACCGGTGTTTTGACACCGTTGCTGCCACCGGCACACCGGTCTAAGAATGACCTTGAGACTGTTGCTGCCACCAGCATACCGGTCCAAGTGTATCCTTGAGACTGCTGTTGCTGCCACCATCATACTCTGTTGCGGCAACCAAGAAACTTCATATCGGTCCCCATACCGGTTTCTTAGTTGGATTGCAACTGTTGCTACCACCGGCGTATTAGTCTATACAATGGCATATCGATCCCCATACTGGTCAGTACAATGCATTAAATGCACAACGGTTATATTTTCAGCTCCCGTTTGAAAATGTCAGACCGGTATACCGATCACCTTATTGTGATTCACCGATCACTCTTGGAGTGTTTTGAGGACCGAATGTAATTTTATTACTTCAAGAATAAAATTCAAGTTTACAAACTAGAAACTTAAAAACCTCACAAACTCTCTCTATACAATTTCTATACTCTTTGGGATTATTTTACAATGAATTTAGGCTCCAATTTATAGTGGCCAAACCGTGTGAACAGTGCCACGCGGTTTGGCACTGTTTGATGCAAGTTGGCACTTGCATGCATGGTGCATGCTGGCATCCAATTCATCTTCTCACTTTCGGTGGAGATGTAAGCAAGCAATAAGCTTGCTGTCTTCAACTCAACAAATCTCCCACTCGGTGAAGATTTCCCAAAATCTGAGCCGACCATTAATCATCCAAATCGGATCCTAAAAAAGGATCTACCCCTGGCTGCATATGAATGACAATTGTCATCTGATAGCTATCCCGGCTATGTCTCTGCACAACTCTAACTTGTCCCGAGTAACCACCTTTGTTAACATGTCGGCTGGATTCTCATATATATGGATCTTCACTAGTCTCAGCAGTTGTTGATCCATCACCTCACGTATCCAGTGATAGCGAATATCAATGTGTTTCGTCCGAGAATGATACATTGAGTTTTTGCTCAAGTCCAGAGCACTCTGACTGTCACAATGTATCTTGTATTCTGTCTGCTTGATCCATAATTCTTGGAGAAAATATTTTAGCCACAACATTTCTTTTCCTGCCTCAGCTATGACAATGTACTCAGCCTCTGTTGTAGATAATGCAATACACCTCTGCAATCTTGACTGCCATGACACAGCTCCTCCTGCAAAAGTGTAGATGAATCCTGATGTAGATTTTCTACCATCAAGATCTCCTGCCATATCTGAATCTGTATAGCCTTCCAAGATCGGATCAGCTCCCTCGTAACACAGACGAAACTTCGTTATACCTTTGAGGTACCTGAGAATCCATTTGACTGCCTCCCATTGTTGCTTTCCAGAGTTAGCGAGAAAACGGCTCACTACACCCACTACGTGTGAAATATCTGGCCTGGTACATACCATTGCATACATTAGGCTCCCAACAGCTGAAGAATATGGTATTGCTGACATTTCCTCTATCTCTTTCTTGGATGAGGGGCACGAACTCTTGCTCAGTTTGAAATGGTGCCCTAGTGGAACGCTGACTGGTTTGACTTTCTGTATATCAAACCTTTTGATTACCCGTTCAATATACCTTTCCTATGAAAGCCACAACTTCTTGTTCTGTCTATCACTAACAATCTCCATTCCCAAAATCTATTGAGCTGGTCCTAAGTCTTTCATGTCGAAAACCTTGGAGAGTTCTTTCTTCAGCTGGCTGATCTTCGTTGCTTCTTGTCCAACAATCAACATGTCATTTACATACAGTAGAATAGCAACGAAATTTCCATCTGGAAACCTCTGAATGTATACACACTGATCTGCTGCAGTTCTTTTGTAGTCTTGCCACCATGAATGAGTCGAACTTATTGTACCACTGCCTCGGTGCTTGCTTGAGCCCGTACAAGCTCTTTTTCAGCTTGCAAACAAGGTTTTCTTTTCATGAAACCTTGAATCCTTCTGGCTGCTCCATGTAGATTTCTTCATTCAGATCACCATGAAGAAATGCTGTTTTGACATCTATATGTTCAAGCTCCAAGTTCAATCTAGCTACCAATCCTAGGATGATTCAGATTGAAGCCATTTTTACCACTAGTGAAAAAATCTCATCAAAGTCAATTCATTTTTTTATGTATGAATCCTTTGACTACTAGCCGAGCTTTGTGTTTCACCACTTTCCGCTGCCATCTTTCTTGAGCTTGAACACCCATTTGTTCTTCAGTGCCTTCATTCCATGTGGGAGCTTGACTATCTCATAAGTGTTGTTTTTCTGCATAGATTCCATCTTATCCTGCATTGCGTGTAGCCATTTGTCTTTGTCTTTATGAGATACCGCTTCGTTGAAGGTTTCTGGCTCCCTCTCGTTAGTAAGCAGATTGTATTCTGATCTTGAGTATCTGGCTGATGGAATCCGGCCTCTCTCAGATCTTCATACTGGAGGTTCTGGCTGTCTGTTGTCATCTGGATCTGTGGATGATCTTGAAGCCTCTGATGGAGCAGGCTGTAGCTCCCCCTACTCAACACTTCCTTCCTCCTCTGGTTCTGCTTCTGGTATGTCTTGCACCCCATCATCATCTGTGGCCACTGATGTTGGTGCTGGGGTTGTGCCTGGATTTGCATCGGCATTGTTGACACTGGTTTTAGAAGGCATCTTGGGCTTTTCAATGTCTTCTATTGTCTGGTCTTCAAGAAACACTACATCCCTACTTTTGATGACCTTCCTTTCCTTCGGGTCCCATAGCCTGTATCCAAATTCCTCATCTCCATAGCCTATGAAGATGAATGAAGTAGTCTTTGCATCGAGCTTCTGCCTGAGCTCATTGGATACATGTGCAAATGCTAAACATTTGAATATTCTGAGGTGAGAATATGAAGGATTCTTACCAGACCACACTTTCTTCGGAATCTCGAAATTCAACGGCACAGATGGTGATCTGTTGATCAGGTAGCAAGCGGCACGAACAACTTCTCCCCAGAATGGCTTTGGCAGCTTAGCCATACTGATCATGCTTCTGACTTTCTCCATAATGGTGCGGTTCATTCTTTCAGCAACAACATTGTGTTGTGGGGTGCGTGGAACAGTCCTCTCGTGTCGAATGCCGTGACTTCCGCAGTAGGCATCGAACTCCCTGGAAGTGTATTCGCCTCCATTGTCTGTGCGAAGACACTTTAGTTTCTTCCCTGTTTCACGCTCGATCATGGCATGTAACAGTTTGAAATAGTCCAGGACCTGATTCTTTGTTTTTAGAAAATACACCCATACTTTCGGAGAAGCATCGTCAATAAAAGTCAGAAAATATTTATTACCGCCTAGTGAGTTTACCTCCAAGGGACCACATACATCAAAGTACACTAGACTGAGTAACTCTGATTTCTTTGTAGAAGAGAAATTGAAAGAGACTCTGTGTTGCTTACCGAATAGACAGTGGTTGCAAAGATCCAGAGCAGCATTTTTGGAGACAGTGATCATATCCTTCTTTGTCAAGGTAGACAACCCTCTTTCACTCATGTGACCGAGTCTCTGATGCCACAGATTCTGAGAAGCCTCCTGTTCAGCTACATTGAGGCTTTCTGCACAAATCTTCACATGAGTCTTGTATAAGGTTCCAAAGATGTGTCATCGGGCGATGACCATGACACCTTTTATCATCCTCCAAGTGCCATTGCTGAAGTGGCTAGCATAGCCCTGTCTGTCAAGGGCTACCCCCGAGAGTAAGTTGAGCCGAAGTTCTGGAACATGTCTGACCTCCTTCAGGGTTATTGTATACCCTGCATTTGTCCGCAACTGTATTTCACTAATTCCCACAATATGAGAAGAACTGTTATTCCGCATCTTCACTGCTCCAAAGTCTCATGCTTTGTATGTTGTGAAGAAATCCCTGTGAGGAGTGACGTGGTAGGATGCTGCAGTATCTACCACCCACTCGACATCCTGAGTTGCGGTGTGAAGGCATGCTTCTTCCTGGCCGGAGCATATAGCTACATCTACAGTGGTAACTACTAGTGTATCCGCGTCATTCTTCTTCGGCTGGTTATTGCCTTGTCCCTACTCCTGTTGCAGTTTCCGGTAATTTTTCTTCAAGTGGCCTTCTATGCCACAGTGGAAGCACTTGTATGTCTTTTTCCCGTCCTTGGATCTGCCCCTGATTTTGCTTCTGCCTCTCCTCCCACCTTGATATTTCTCATGTTATCTTCCTCGCTGCTCCGAGATAAGGGCTTCTGTTTGATCTGAGCCCACGTCTTTTCTTCTGGCTTCTTCATTTGATAGGGCATCATTTACCATAGGCATGGTAAGTTTGCCTCATGGAGCTGAGTTGCTGAGAGTAACCACCAGAGTCTCACAGCTATCAGGAAGAGAACTGAGTAGCAAGAGGGCTTGAACTTCATCTGCCAGTTGCATGTCTACTGCAGACAATTGGTTCACCAGGCTTTGAAACTCGTTGGTGTGTTCTGCAACGAAAGTTCCACTCCGCAGCTTCAGGTTCACCAAACGCCTCATGATTAAGGCTTTATTCCGAGCTGTTTTGGCCTGGAACATGTCTTCCAATTTCCTCCACATTTCATAAGCATCTGTGTCATGTGCTACATGGTGGAAGACATTATGGCCGATCCACTGCCTAATCTGACCCAAAGTTCTGTTGTTGAGTTTATTCCAGTCATACTCCTTAACAGACTCTGGTTTCACTCCCTTCAACTCGATGACATTAGATAAATCTTTACAATGCAAAAAATATATCATCCGAGGTCTCCAGAGGGAGTAATTAATTGCAGCCAGTTTAATCATTGCACCAGAATGGGAATCTTCCATTTCCATTTTAAGTTTTAAAGATTAAAATGAAAATAGCTTAAAATCGGGGCTAAATTTCATAAATCCGAGGTTACCTTTGCGTCCGGAACGGTCGAAAATGGTGGAATAGACACTTCGTTGGTCTAAATCCGACACAGGGGGCTGATTTGTAAATTCCTAAAAGTTCTGAGGCTAAACTGTAAATTTCAAAACTTCAGGGGGCTAAATGAAATTTACCAGGCTACTGACGTGGCACTGACATGGCAGTGCTGATGTGGCGGCTGACGTGGCGCTGACGTGGTGACTGACGTGTCTGTTGACTGGGCACTGACTAGGGCTGACGTGGCAGCCACGTGTACCGTCTTCTTCCTCTGGAGCGCGTGAAGTGCGTGCTACGCGTGGTGGCGCGTGAAGTGCTCTCTGTGAAGCGCGAGTGGCCTACTGGGACGTCGGTTCGGTCGCCGGAAAATACCACCGTGCTCGTCTCTCCGTGAACTAGCTGATGGTACCCTCAAATTGGATTTTTGACAACTTTCGTCGGAACCGATTTTCCGATCGGAAGCTCTGTTACTCGATTTTACGATCCCAAAGAAAAACCGAAGCTCATGATACCACTTGTTGTGATTCACTGATCACTCTTGGAGTGTTTTAAGGAAAAACCGAATGCAATTTTATTACTTCAAGAATAAAATTCAAGTTTACAAATTAGAAACTTAAAAACCTCACAAACTCTCTCTACAATTTCTATACTCTTTGGGATTATTTTATAATGAATTTCGGCTCCAATTTATAGTGCCCAAACCGTGTGAACAGTGCCACACGTTTTGGCACTGTTTGATGCAAGTTGACACTTGCATGCATGTTGCATGCTGGCATCCAATTCATCTTCTCACTTTCGGTGGAGATGTAAGCAAGCAATAAGCTTGTTGTTCTTACCACCGGCATATTAGTCTATACAATGACATATCGGTCCCCATACTGGTTAGTACAATGCATTAAATGCACAACGGTTATATTTTGTCAGACCGGCATACCGATCACCTAACCGGCATACCCGTCCCAATGTGCAAAAATGAGTTTTGCTTTTCATTTGTCTATAAATTCAAATGCCAACTCTTTTGCACTGATCTTTTGACAATTTTACAACTTCTTACATTTAAATTCAAATAAAAAGACATTTTCAATCATAACAGAGAGTTCATAAATCTTCATTGAATAAGATGTGAAGCACATAAATCTACAGAGGTAGAGGCTACAGTTGACGATAACTGCGGAGAACAGAGGCAGAGAGACGAGATAGAGAGGCTGAACAAAAAGCAGAGATACAGATGAGTGAAGAGAGTTGCGCCGAACATAAAGCAGAGAGGCTGATGAGTGAGGCTGATGACAGATGCTTGAGGCAGATGGCAGATGTGTGAGGCTAATGAGTGACCAAATGAGCTTCACGCCTTATTCGTTTTTGCCCAACTTAAAACGGTGTCGTTTTGTTCAAAACAAAACGACACAGTTTTAAGTTTAAAGTAAATATAAATATATATATATATACACACACAAAAATCAGGGTTTTTCGGTTCACAAGCGGTTCAACTTGGTTTTTGATGGTTTTTACTCATTGCGGTTTTAAGTATTTGTCCGGACCGGACCTTTGGCCATTCCCAATCCAACCGATCGAATCGACCGGTCCGATTTTAAAAACATGGGTTTCTGACTATCCAACAAACATATCTTTTTCAATGTCTATTCTCATGCTCATAAACTTCGTTTTCACCTTTTTATTCTTTTAAAAAATTGAAAATAAAAACAAAATAAAATATCAAAATTATAAAAAATTAAAATCAACAAAATTACATGAGTCTTTAAGCTTCGTAGCTCAACCTATGTGAACTGGTTCTGAAGCGACGGATATGATACAAGAATCCCTATGAAACCTAACATTTTTTCGTCCCACCCATTTATCTTTTAAAAAAGATGATTTCACAACAAGAAAAGTTACCTTTATCATCAAACTTAACTTTCTGCCCTAAAGAAACCTTTAGCGTTGAAATATAATATTCGACGCTAAAGAGTTTGATCTATAGTGTCGACAATTATTTCGACGCAGGTAATGTATCTTTAGTGTCGAAATGTTCAATTCGACGCTAAATGGTTTGACCTTCAATTTCGACGTTGAATCTCTTACTTTTAGCGTCGAAAATAATATGGACGCTAAAGGTCTAACATTTAACGTCGAATAATTTTATTCGACGCTAAAGGATTACACCTTTAGCGTCGAAATTGAACGTCGACGTTAAAGGTGTAACCCTTTAGCGTCGAATTAAATTATTCGACAGAAAGGTAATAAAATTTAATTACAAATTTAATTTATTTTTAAATTTTTATTTTAATTTATTTTTAAAAATTATAAGAACAAAAATAATAAAAATCCAGACACCTTTAGCGTCGACACACACCACACACACACACACACATATATATATATATATATATATATATATATATATTATTTACATATTATAACAAGAACATGTCATAGCCTAGTGACAACTATGCCACACATTTAATCTTGAGGTCAAGGAAAGTCGCACCAATTACATTAATTTGTAGAATTAAATGCGGATTGTGTGTGATTAGTCTGAGCAAGCCTTTAGGTCGGATGGAGGCTCATGTGTCGGGCCCACCCATAGCTGATTGGGTGGGGCCTATAGTGGGCCCCACAAAACCTAAAAACGTCATATCACCTTTAGCGTTGAAATTTTTTTCGACGCAAAAAGTTGATCTTTTAGCGTCGAAATTATATTTTCGACGCTAATTGTCTTTTTCGTCCACGTTTTCGCGTCAAAAATTAGCGTCGAAAATTTGCCGCTAAATATCTTTGGCGTCAAAATATCAACGTTTAGCGTCGAAGTGTTTCGACTCTAAACTCCAAATTTTTTGTAGTGTTTTTAATTAAAATTATTCTCATATGTAAATCACGATAATAATAAAACTATTATATGTTTAAAATATTATGACTATTTAATGATCTCACATTTTGCACCTTAATAGTATAGGAATCAACCTGGTAAACATTATTATTATCAAAAAGGTGAAGTGAACTAAAATTAGTCTCTTCATATATTTCCACAGTTCGTTCAACGGTAACATTATTCTCCAAAGCATTTGGGAAGCATAAAAGTGATGCATTGAGATTTTTTTCTATATGATGCAAATATATGATTTTAATTAGAATTTCATTAAACATTAGCTACAATTCAACGAACGACATCAATTATATTGTAGCTAGTTTGTATTAAACGTGTTCTTTTTACATTTTGCGAGAGTATCAAAATTGATAAATAAATAACTATATGTTTGCAGTGGGCATATCACTACAAGAATTCTGCGATTTAGCCACGGACATATTCGTCGCTAAAAGTGAGAAATTTGTCGGTATTCTAATTTAGCTTGTATCAAAAAATATATATTTTGGGGCCCATGGTGGGACCCCACCGAACCAACCATGGGTGAGCCCACATCTAGTCATGGCATCATCTAATGGTGGGCCTAACCTAAGCCCACACAATCCACCCACATCTAGACATGATATCACCTAATGATGGGCCAAGCCTAAGACCACACAATCCATATTTATAAATTGATGTAGTTACCATTAGGCTATGATATGTTTATTGTTATGAAATGTAAAGAATGTGTGTGTGACATGAACTATTGACATCACTAATAATAATAATAAATAATAGTAATAATAATAATAACAATAACAATAACAATAATAATATTATTATTATTGTTGTTTTAATATTTTATAAATATTTTTTTACTATTTTATAAATATTTTTTTACTATTTTTAAATATTTTAATATTTTACTAATTTAGTGACGGATTCCAATTCCGTCGCTAAATTAGCGACATATTTCCAATTTCGTCGCTAATTTAGCGACGGAATTTAAGTCCGTCGCTAATTTCACTAATTTAGCCGGAATTGGAAATTTGTCACTAATTCGTTAATTCCGTCGCTAAATTTTAATGCCTCCCTTCCCACCCCATTTTAGCGATGGATTTTATGTCGTCACTAAAACGTCTGCCCGTCGTTATGCTGTGTGTAAATCGACGCTAATTAGCGCTTTTTTTGGGCTGTGTATTAAATTAAACCACAATGCAAACTTATTGTGTGTCACACATGATGATTTGTACATGGACACACCGATGTTTATCTCAAGCCATCGATTATAGGTACTTAAATGGTTCCATTATCTAAATTCAATTAATTTATCCTGTAAAATTAAGGAGAGGGTAATATTTTATGAGGATGAGTATCCGGTTGATCAGCTTCTTAGAAATTTTCTGACTCCCCATCATCAATAAAAAGAATATAGTTAGATTCTGAATATTTAGTTGATAAAATCTGGTCTCACTCAGATCTTCATACCCGATGTCTACCTGATGAATATACGTAGGCGAGACCGTGCCTCTGCTGTGAGCTGAAATATATTCATGAGATCCACCTTTCACTATTTGTATTTAATTTAATTATTAAATCTTTGTATTCTGTTTGAGGATTATGATATTCATGATTTAGTGGGAGGGGTATTTTAGACTAAAAATCCATGATCTAGTTAATACTTTTGATATTATATGAAAATGCTTTATTTCTTCTAACCGTTTTTCGTAATCTATATGATAGATTTGCGATGGCGGCACCATCTACTAATCAGTTTGCGCGTATGTTGGATGCGAACAAACTTAAAGGCACTGAGAACTTCGCTGATTGGGACTTGGATTTGAGGATTGTCCTCGATTCCGAGAAGTTGGGATATGTTATTGAGGGTCCACTGCCCCTTGCTGTGGCAGAGGATGCTACACCTAAGGAACTCCAAGTTTTCCAAGCTTGGAAGGATGATGATTTAAAAGTTAAATCATACATCCCAAGTTCGTTGTCACCGGGACTCAAGAAACAATACTATGGCATGTCAGATGCGTATAGTATGATGTCGCAATTACGAGAATCGTTTGAGAACCAAGAACAAGTTGTTGTTCATAAGGTCGCAATGGAACTGTTCCATGCGCGATTGGATGAGGGGCAAGCTGTGAGCTCGCATGTTCTTCATATGATCGATTTGATCGATCAACTGAGGCAACATAATCTCCATTTGAATGACATTCTCGGTAGGAGTGTCATTTTTGGTTCACTCACAGCTTCATATCGCCAATTCATGATGTACTTAAACATGAATGGGATTATCTGTACCTACCATGAGCTGCATAGGATGTTGCTCACGGCGGAATAGGACCTCAAGAAGGGAGTACCGACTCGCCCTCCGAGACCTACTTCACTTTCTGCTTCTTCCCAGACTTGGTCGAAGGGAAATAAAAAGAAAGGGAAGAAGAAGGGTTTCGGTCCTCAACCACAAGGTAAGATATCAAAGCCAAATAGGGATCCTGAAAACAAATGCCATCATTGCAGTAAAGTCAGGCACTGGAAAAGGAACTGTCCTGACTACATTGCCTAGCTGAGGAAGGAGAGAGCATTTACATCAGATACATTTATTTTTCCAGTTATTGATATATCTTTGGCTTGTGAAGCCGTTACATCCAATTGGATTTTAGATTCTGCTTATCCTGTTCACATTTGTAATTCATTGCAGGTGCTGAAGGAAAGTAAGAAACTGAAGCCTGGAGAGATGCAGTTGCGATTTGGGAGTGTAGACTCTCTGGATGCAGTTGCAGTGGGAGTATGTGAGATCCCTTTGCCGAATGAGACACTTTTGTTATATGAATGCTATTTTATACTAGGATGTATAACTAATATTATATCTCTTTTTGTATTAGATACAGAAGGTTATCGTATTAATATTAAGAACTGTTCTTTGTATTTATATGATAAACGTAATATTCAGATTCTTTGTTGTCCAAACCATCATGGTCATTACACATTGCAAACTTCTAAGTTATTTTAAATACTGGAGTTAATAAACGTAGTTTACCTGTTGTTAATAATACTGAACTTTGGCATATGCGGCTAGGTCATATAGGCGTTAAACGCCTTACCTAATTGGTTAGGAATGGTTTGATACCAGATCTCACTATTAAACCATATCCAACTTGTGAATTATGTATTCAGGGAAAGATGACCAAAGCCTAATTTTCTAGTGTTGGACGTCGAGCCACTAACTTACTAGAACTCATATATTTTGATGTATGTGGTCCACTAAGTCAGACTGCTCACAATGGTTATTCGTACTTCGTTACCTTTACTGATTATCTGTTACGGTACGGTTATGTCTATCTGATACGACATAAATCGAAAACCTTTGAAAAGTTCAAAGAGTTTTGAAATGAAGTAGAAAAACAAACTGGTCAATATATTATATGCCTTCGATCTAATCGAGGTGGCGGATATATGAGCAGTGAGTTCATGGATTATATGTAGGAGAATGAGATTCTCGCTCAATATACTCCACAGTACAATTGAGTGTTTGAGAGGAGAAATCAGACTTTATTAGATATAGTCCTATCGATATTGAGTTTTACAGATTTACCCTATTACTTATAGGGCTACTCTCTTTTAACAGCTGCACATCTTCTGAATAAGATTCCTTCAAAATCTGTTCCTACGACTCTGTATGAGATATGGACCAGTAGGAGACCAAATCTTAGTTATATTAAGGTTTGGGGTTATCCTGCTTATGTCAGGGTGACTCAGCAAGATGAACTTTCGCCTCGAGGGCAAAAGTTTAGGTTTGTCGGATATCCTTCGAACACTAGAGGATATATGTTCTATGATACCGAGCATCGAAATGTGTTCGTAGCTCGTTTCCTAAGATTTCTAGAAGTAGAATTCTTGTCAGAAGGTGGTAATCATAGATAGGTTAAACTTGATAAAGTCCAACCTGAAAATAACGAACCAACAGAGGAACCTGAAGTCTAAGTAGATGAAGGACCTTCAACACACACACTCCCTAGGTCACAAATGGTATCTAGACCTCATGAACGCTTGTATTTGATATAAGAAAAGATTCTAGATGTTCTCTTAGTTGAAGAGACTGATCCTTTCACCTATAGAGAATCGATGTTGGACATCGACTTCGTGAAATGGTAAAGTGCCATGAAATCCGAGTTAGACTCAATGCATGAAAATCAAGTTTGGGACTTGGTTCCGCTTCCCGAAGGAATTGTTCATATCGGTTGTAAATGGGTTTACAAGAGGAAGCGCGGGCTCGAGGGTAAGGTTGAAACTTACAAAGCCCGACTAGTAGCAAAAGGTCACACGCAGCGACCTAGCGTCAACTACGATGAAACTTTTTCACCAGTAGCCATGCTTAAATCTATTAGGATTTTGCTTTCTATAGCTGCGTATCATGACTACGAGATTTGGCAAATGGAAGTCAAAACTGCTTTTCTAAATGGATTTCTTGATGAAGAAATCTATATAGAACAGCTGGAAAGTTTTGTGTCCAGCGAAAACTCTGGTATGGTATGTAAGCTTAAGAAGTCCATTTATGGACTTAAACAAGCTTCACGAAGTTGGAATCTTCGATTCGATGAGATTATTAGATCGTCTGGTTTTCTCAAGAATTCGGAAGTATCCTGTGTGTATCACAAGGCCAGTGGGAGCATGGTCGTATTTTTAGTCCTCTATGTTGATGACATCCTAATCATTGGGAATGATATAGGAATGTTACAAGCGTCAAAGTGTATCTTTGTAAGAATTTCTCCATGAAGGGTTGGGAGAAGCTTCTTATGTTTTAGGGATAAGATTCTATAGAGATAGACAAAGGAAGCTGATTGGGTTATCCCAATCAACGTACATAGATAAGATCTTGGAACAGTATAATTTTGGTAACTGTAAGACAGTAAACATACCGTCCAGACATGATATTCATCTTTCAAATAAGATGAGTCCACAAACAGAAGATGAGAAGGTTAGAATGTCTAACCAACCTTATGCTTCATGTTTGGGTAGCATAATGTATGACATGTTATGTACAAGGCCTGATATCAGTTTCGCTATTAGCGTAACTAGTAGATATAAGTGTTGGGTTTCTAAGGTCAAACCAAGATCAATTTAAGCATTTAAATGTATGAATACGACAAAGTTAAGTTGCAGAATTACTTACTTTGATCGGCTTTTGGATGCGACAAACACAAAAAATTTTCCTTGCTCCTCCTAGAAGCTCACGGTTTTTCTCCATTTTTGTGCTCCTTGTTGAATCTCCAAGCTCCAAGCTTTATGTGTGATTCCATGCCCATGGATGGGTTTCCCTATCACCTTTGGATGACTCCTAATGTGTGTTAGCACCTTGGAAATTTTGCCACAAAATTCCCTTAAGCTTCATGCACCTTTCGGCCATTGAAGAAAATTGAGAGAGAAGAAAATGGCCTAAGGCCGAATATGAGGGAGAAGAAAAAGATGAAGTTGTATTGGTTCTATTGTGTATTTTTTTTCAAAAAATAAAAATCAATTACCAAATCCCACTTTCCAAGAAAAATGGTACAAGGCTTTAAAAGCCTTTCAACTATTCACATCACTCAAAGTGACTAGACATCACATCACTCAAAGTGACAAGACATCCATCACTTGAATGACTAATGATTTGACGCTTGATGTGACTTGGGGGCCGCACTTGAATTCGAAATGTGAGTGGGCCCGCAAACACTCCCGGGCTCGTGTTCGCTAATTCCGAATTAACGAACTTTCCGTTGCGACGTAATTAAATCAAATTTAATTAAATAATTATGCCTAGCAAAATTACTATTCACGTCGCTAACGAATTAATTCTAAATTAACTCGTTCGCCCGAATTAAAATCTAATTTTAATTCTGCGTCGAAATCTAATTTCGTATAATATATCGAATATATTATTTTATCGATTAATTCCAATTAATCGTTCTCTCTCTTTAAATAATATTTTATCCCAGATAAAATATCTCCGTAATTAATCATAGATTAATTTTCTCTCTTATCTAATTAATCTCAGATTAATTATGTGCGAGTCATACGTCATAGGTGAATCTTCGGGAAGCGACCCATGAGATCCCCAGATATGTTGGCAGTAAATCCGGTCGTCGGACTATCCGAACACGTAAGTACCTAGTACTACGCTTTTACCGATTTACAAGACATGGTTGGCTTCTAGCAAAGCACCGTGCCTACCCAATTCTCCAGAAATATTCTTAAAGGAATATGTAATCTTTATCAGGCGTAGTATACGTAGTATTACGTATTTCGATCCAGTATCAGATGTCACGTGCTAGGCCTGAGGCTGGAATTGTGTCTGCCCCGTACGAAGCACATGTCGGATCTCTGGTAACTAGTCTCCATAATCAGATAATCATGACCTAGTCATATTATCCCGATGACTGCAGTACTAAAGAGCATCAGTTCCGTATCCTACGTGATCATCATCTCCACTATGACTGGAGTGATACTTCCATCTTGACATCACACCCAATACACTACGATTCTAAATATACCCAGAAGAGGCGTACACAAGACCTGTTAAAGCCCTGGACGACCAAAACCAAAGTATATTGATTGTCGCAAGTATTAGCGGTGTAAGTCTCAGGTTAAGACCAAATACACCTACCCTGATTCGGACTTCCATAGACACATAGTCATACTACCAATGGAATTCCGAGGGGTCTATCCAGAGCGAAGCTGTTTCCGTACCATCGGTAAACACAACCTCCTATTACACCTGCATGAGTATCCAATACCCAAATATATGAGAACTATGCCGTTATGCTCCCACAACGCGCACAAGTGTAATACTAGTCTATTCCGCATTATCGATGTCCAATCTCGTTAATACTACGACTAAAGATATTTAATGATTAAACATTCGTGGATTGATACTGTCTCATATCATCTCAATCCGGAACTAATCATAAGGACCTTTTATCATTTATATATCTTGGTAATCTAATTACAAATGATAAAAGAGCAATTTCCTTTGTCACATTGTTAATTTGTACAACAACACGATGATTTGTACAAATAGTGATGCTATGGGTCATAATTGTCCAACAATAAGTCTAATCCAAGAAATGACCATTAGACGGCCATTATATATATCCTGAAGTATCTTAAAGGTACTAAGGATAAGTTGATAATTTATGGAGGAAGTGAACTACAAGTTAACGGGTCTATGGATTCCGACTTCCAATCGGATCCCGATGATAGAAAATCTACATCCAGATTCGTCTTTACCCTTAATGGAGGTGCAGTTTGCTGGAAAATTTCCAAGCAATGGTCAACAACAGATTCCACCACAGAGGCAGAATACATTGCAGCTTCTGAAGCTACAAAGGAAGCTGTTTGGATTAGGAACTTTATCCCAGAATTGGGAGTTGTCCCAAGTATCGAGAATGCGATTCCGTTATACTGTGATAATACTGGAGCCATTGCGCAAGCAAAGGAACCGAGGGCGCATCAAAAGTCGAAGCATGTGGAACGGAAGTGCCACATCATTCGAGAGATTGTGTCGCGAGAGGATATTATCGTGTGCAAGGTACCGAGCGAAGATAATGTAGTAGGCCCGCTGACGAATGCCATACCTCTGAAGTTGTTTGATAAACACGTGGAGTAAATGGGTATTAGATACAATCGATATTGGCACTAGAGCAAATGGAAGTTTTTGTTGGGGTTGGTGCACAGAGCTCCAATTCTCGTTTGTATTTCCTTGAAAATACTTTTGTAAACATTTTATTATGAATGAAATGAGATGTTTCTATAATATAATATATCTTTTAATATGGTAAAGATATAATTGACCTTAGAATGATTAGTCATGATACTGTTGCAAAAGCGTCGCAACTGACATTGAGTTATATCATGACGTTGACATTTTCAGACTGTTCCTGGTCAACGTTTACACAACTTGGTCAGTAAAGTAAACCCGTTGAGACTGGAACATGTCGTATACTGGAATTTATGATTCCAATGGTTTCTCAATGAACCATAAGTCTTGAAGACTAATATAGATGTGTGGGTGTTTATAGCGGATAAATACTGAACGACTCACCGAAGATTCTTAATGGATGGTACATCAACGTCAATAAGAATCTTCACGGGTTGAGTAGCATTTGTGATTCTTCGACTTGAGATACCACTGTGGGAACATGAGACATCTTCCACACTTAGATGGCAGTCACGTCACTGATCTACTTAGATCAGACCTCCTCCTGTTCGTTGGGTGTTGATAGATCCTCAGGGTGTCCTGTGTGTGTCGAGATACGATCCGTCAGTTTTGTGTACAGATCATAGGTAGTCCATATATAATTAGCAATCAGATAAAAACCATGGGCCCGTGGTACACTTTAGAAATCAGTTCCAAGTGTTCTCTTTTTGAGATTGCTAATAGAGATGTCGATGGGATAGTCCCTATAGAGATTTGACGTTTACATCTATATCTCTGGGATATATCCGGATACCTATGACGAAGGAATTATACATTTTCCATGACCTCGACCTGTATGATTCAGCGAGTTTATCTGTGGTCGTCATAATTTATGGGTGGATAAATTATTGACACGAAATAGGATTTCGGGACGGATATGCCTGAATCTAGAGAGTCTCACTAATGAAATATACTCGTAGAGCACTAGGGCAATATTTATAAATAATACTGATTATTTATCAGTCGTTTAAAGGTTTAACGAAAAATACATGTGAAGAGACCTAATAGTCATTTCCTAATTTTTGTGTATTTGCATTTAATGATAGATTTTCTCAAATACACATTAATTAATTATCAAATTGAGATATTTGACTAATATCATAAATATATATGTATTTGATATTTAATATAAATATAATACATATATTTAATATATATTTATATTTAAATAATTATTTAATTATTTAATTGTTAAATAATTAAATTAATTAAAAATATAAATATCTTAAGTTTTGATATTTTATTTAATGAATTTAATTGCTTTATTTGACTTTAAGAAATTCATTAAATGGTTTGATGATTACTTATGCAAGTTGATAAAAGCAAAATTAAATGAAACAAAAATCAAAATATCTAGATATTTTTGATACCAAAATTCGGCCAAGCTAAATGGTGAAGGTATAAATTAATTTTTTTTTCTTTTTAGGGTTTCATAAGTTCAATATACACAAAATAAACATAAAAGAAAGTTGAGAGAAAAAGCTTGAAGCCTAAAGGAAAAAGCTTGGAAATAATTGGTATTTGTAAGTTTTTCTTTAAAGTCTCCAACATGAAATTAGTTTCTGTCATGCTTGGCATCATTTTGTGTTGCTTTGATGTTCTCTCTTCTCTTATGGTTTGTATTTATTTGTTTGTGTACTTGGATGAAAGATCTATTCATGTAAGTAAGCTTGAAATGGTTTCAAAGGCTTACTTTTGATTCTTTGGAAATCAATTGTCATTCTAGAGTTGTTGAGCCACTCCTTGGTGACCTTG
Source organism: Zanthoxylum bungeanum (assembly GCA_019454045.1). NCBI lineage: Eukaryota > Viridiplantae > Streptophyta > Magnoliopsida > Sapindales > Rutaceae > Zanthoxylum > Zanthoxylum bungeanum. The sequence goes on along the minus strand of SKCR01054522.1, from coordinate 28,255 downwards.
AATTGTTCTAAAGTTTTTTCAAAGTGGTGAGGCTTGTTTGGTGAAGTAATGAATAAATTAAAGTGTTGCATTTTAAAGATTTGGTAAAATTGGTCAATTTGATGAAATTGAAAAATTAGGGTTCATAACCCATTCCAAAATTGGGACTTTTCATATATGTGATGTATTATGGAGTGTATATGATGCATGTAAATTTTTGGGTTGATTGGATTTGATCTTGGCATGTTTTGAACAAAAAGGGACCAAAATGTAATGAACTGAAAATGTAGGGTGCTCTCGGCAATTAGCAAAATTTTGGGGATTTGTTGCAAATCTGATTTTGATATATTGGATTTGTTGAAAATCATTTTAGAAGTGATTTAGAATCATCCAAAATTGTATTTTACAATTTTGGACTAAAATGATCAATTTACAAAGTTGTGGGGTGATTCGGTAATTATTAAGAAATTTGATCTCTTGTGTAATTTTTCAGAATTTGATAATTGGATAATTAAATAAATAAGTTTATTTAATTGATCCGAGAAAAAATTTTGAAATCGAATAATTTTGATTTTCCATTATTCCGCTACAATACCGAAAACCTCTTCATGTGCATGAAGGATGAATATATATTTTTATCTGTAATAGTGCCTGGGCCGAGAAACCCTAAACAGAAGTTGGATGTGTTCTTGCAACCTTTGATTGCTGAGTTGAAAGAATTGTGGGAGGTGGGGGTACAAACATATGATATATACAATAAACAGAATTTTCAGATGCGAGCTTCACTGTTGTGGACTATCAGTGATTTTCCTGCATATTCTATGTTGTCAAGGTGGAGTAATGCCGATAAGTTAGTTTGTCTCTATTGCATGGATGATTTAGATGCATTTACATTGACAAAAGGTGGAATGACAACATAGTTTGATAACCATCGCAAATTCTTACCGTCAGAGCATCCATTTCGAAGAAACAAAAGGTGGTTCATGAATGGGCATGCAGTGCATAAAGTGGCATAACCAATAAAGTCAGGTTTTGAGATCTTTGAACAGATTGAAGGATATAGCCTGAAAAAGGTTACAAAACTTGATGCTAATCATAATAATACTTGTATGAACAGAGATGAGGCGACACTGTCTGGGCTCACGGCCCGTCGGGAGTACAGAGTAGCCCGCGGGAGGATTAAACCAGAGAATAAAGGAGTCGCCACCCAGTGTGAACTGGGAAATGATTTAAGGCCGCACTCACCCCTCGCAAGGGAAGACCTCAAACCGTTGGGTTCAGAATGGTCCATTATTTATGCCAATTGTAATGAACGGGTTTACGCAATGATGTAACCAAGTCTTATGCAACACATGTGTAGGCACTGCATTTTTACATATAAGTCCCGATGATGAGCCTCATATGGAGGCACTACCATTTGAGTTGCGGAAGTTGCGGGAAACAGACGTCAGAAGGGAAAGATCAATACCTTGTTGGATTTAATTCGTTTGCTTAGCTTCGGGTTCGCTCGTTGGATCTCTGTTTTAAAATTTATCCCCGGCCCAAAACCCCGCAACCTACACCAAGCCACACACCCAAGCCCACACACCACCAACCACACGCCCAAGCCCACCAACTAGCCATCCTACACGCCCATAAGCCTCCAAGCCCATTAAATCACATCCAAAAATATTCAAACACATTAAACACATGTTAAAATCCCTAAATCACCTTCCTAATTAAATTAAATCACATGCCTAAACTAAATAAAATCAAATCAAATCCCAAAAAAAACCTTCATAATTAAATTAAATCACATGCCTAAAATCAAATCAAGTCCCACAAATTAACTTCCTAAAGTGAATAGATTTTTTCATTATGACACACTAATTAGAGATACCCCCCATAATTGCATGATACTTTCCCTACTCGTACAAGGACAACCTCAACCCTCTCCTATAAAAAAACACCCAAACCAAACTCTTAGACCCCTAGCACATTCACGGCAATCCACAAAAGAGATCCATGAACAAAACGTCTTTCACTTCCCTCTCTCACAAACTCGACAAAAACCATAACAAAAAAAACCCTAGACTTCTCTCGGCAAACAACACGCACAAGATCTCAAGTGGCCCACGCCGCTTCACCCCTTGTGATACACTAAATGCCCTAACCGACAAGAGACCAAAGAACATCCCTCACGTCCACGTCCCTCACACACAAGCCATAAGCCACGTACAAACACGGTAATCACTGCTCTCCACTCAAACCAACCGAGCAATAAGCCACCAACAGCCCCAAATTACCGTGAGTCACAACCTGAACAACCCCCATAAACTACACAGAACAGCCCCAAAAAACTGCACCATAAATTGTAAACCAGTCCCCCACAAACTACACTCAAAATCGTAATCCAGACCACTGAAAATAGTGGTAAAAACATCAAAAAAAGCAGCCCAAAATAGAGAAAAATGCAGCCCGAAATAGCGAAACAGCGAAGGAAAATGTTAAACCGGTGAACCAGAGGAGTTGCGGAGCATTAACCCTTCCGACGGCCGTGTAATGCACTTCCAAGATGAGACTTAAAAGGTAAGACCTGAGGGCACCCTTTTATTTATTCCCGTTCATTTTTATTAGTATTTATTGGCATGCGTATTTTTGATTCATGTATGTTGTGGCCATGAGATGAATGATTTTGTACATTTATATTGTCATTGTTGTTGGGTGAATGATTGAGTGTTGCCTCTCGTGGTATATCGGATGGAAACCCAGACATAAATTCCGTAGCTGAATCTGAATAGACGGTAGTGCGGTCTGTACTTGGGATACAACTCCACGTACCGCTTGGGGAAACACTCGTACATGTGTTTATGTGCTTATTGATGTTGTTTTTTTGATCCTGTTCGAACGCGTTATCAAACGCTACTCGAACGCGTGCATTTTGTTTACCGTTCGAACGCGTTGACGAACGCTACACGAACGCGCACGCACTGGACAAATTCCCTTTTCATGTTTTATGCATGTTTGTCTCCTTAGTTATTCCTTTCCCCATCATATGCTTAGTTATCTCTCTTTAATATTTATGCTTTTACCGTTATTGTTTATTTAGCTTTCCGTATTTATTTATTTAATATGTTCATGAAATTGTGTGCTTGCCGTTGTGTCGACTTACTTTTATGCATGCAAACTTAGATATAGGTAGTATGCAAACTTAGATATAGGTGGTATGCCAATTTAGATATATGATAATCTTATGTATGTATGTTGCGTAGACTTGGTTATATTCTTGCACAAATCCATTCATTACAAGTGGCATAAGTAAGGGACCATTCTGAACCCAACGGTTTGAGGTCTTCCATTGCGAAGGGTGAGTGCGGCCTTAAATCATTTCCCAGCTCACACTGGGTGGCGACTCCATTTTATTTCTCCGATTTAGTCCCCCGCGGGCTACTCCATACTCCCGACCTGGCCATGAGCCTGGAACAGCGTCGCCGATTTCTGTGTCCTACAGTCTGGCAACTCCACTGAGGATAGAGAATTGGCCCATAAATATTGTCTTGTAATGTTTGTGATTTGTGTTTTAGTTAACCGTGACTACAGTGGGTTGAAGAGGTTTAATCAAAGGCATTATTAGAGCCAGTTAATGGTTTGGTGTCTTCCTTCATTCACTACCTTTCTATGGCTGAAAGGAAAAGTTGTGAAGGCACCTAGATAATCATTTACTCGAAGTTTACCGCGATGGACTAATTTGTAGGACCTATTGTTTATTCATGTCACCAAGGCGATAAGAGCCTAAGAGGCAAGGGTATTTAAGAGAGTTCGCTCCACCCTCCCTCTGGGGAATCTTCAATAAGGAATCCATTTGACAATCATTCATGTATCATCACTCGTTGGCACGTACCTTAGCGTATAAAAAATGGTGCGCTCATTTGGTCGTCCGAACCCTTGAGTGGGGAGACCTAGTTTTGGGCAATCCTTCGCCAACGGGAGCCTTTGTCTACACTCCTATAAACCCGTAATGAACCATAGTCATATATCCCATAAAAGCTTCCCCTTTATGCTTTCGATAAACACATGCATATTATATCTCATGCATCGCACTCATTTCATGCATCTCATGCATACACGCATCATGCTAACCCCTTGTCTTAAAAGCCATCATAGATATCCGTTGGGTTAGAGAAGAAAGCAAGATTTGTCAAGAAGATTTTATCAAACATGGATATCGGGGAAATGGAAACCGAGGAACAGAAAACTTTACAGCAAGAATAGAAGGACCATTGGGGGGGCCTCGAAAAAAAAGAGAAAAAAAAATTGTTTGTTTTTTAGTCATTGATAGTTAGACATAAGTCCGATGATGAAATTGTTTGCTTTAGGGTGAAACCTTAGAAACGGTAAACTCTTGATGTGCTTTTATCTGATACTTTGATTGATTGATCTATGTTAGACTCGTAAGCACTTGATTATGGTTTTTAGCAGTGAAAACCTGAGTAGTTGGTAAAGTGACTAGTTGAAGAAATTGTAGGTCGGTGAATGACCGTTCGCCTAAATGTCTATCCTGATTTGATTGTGTTATGATGTGTGGTATGGTTGAAAAATAAAAGAAAAGTCTCTAAGGAAAAGAATTAAACCACCTATAACCGATAAGCGTGAAGCTACCCATGGGCGAGTATTATGACCACCATGAGGAGAAATGCTACCTTAAAGGGTAGATGTGTTGAAAAAAAAAGAGAAAGAAAAAAAAGAAAAGAAAAGAAAAAGAAGAAGTTCAAAATGAAAAGAAAAAAGAAATAGTCAAAAGAGAAAGAAAGCCATACCACATTGAGCACAGAAAAGCAACTGCAGGCATAATTGAGACATCTAGGTTGGTTTGACCCATCGACCATAATTTTTGAAACAAAATCATTGAGTTGGCTTACCTGGGGATGAATCCGCAAAGGAACTTTTGCACACACACACTTTGAGTCTAGCTTAGATCATTTATTCAAAGACTTGGATTTGAGTTGCGTTGAATGTTTTGAAGGTTCTCTGGTTTCAATATTGGGCCTTCTTTGAGGGCAACAATATGTATAACTATTGGGACCATTTCGTAAGAGGCAATATAGTATGTTGATATGGAACATCACATTACATGATCTACTTTGGCCAAGTGTAAGCAACGAAGAGTAGAAAGCTAAACCAAGTCTGGGGGCGACTAGTCTACTACCCCGCGAATAAGGCACACAACAAGATCCTGAGCTATGAGATCAAAGAAAATTGAGCAATCACCAGAAAAGAACTGGCAGAAGGAAACTATAAACAGGCCCAGGGGGCGACTAAAGATTTTTATAGGCGAGAGGCACCAAGGAGCACAAGGAAGGCCTAACCCATCAAAATAGGAAATACATTCATGCATACATGCATACACGTCACATACATGCATTTTTTGTTTTGTTTTTGTTCGCAGGTTTTGTAGAAAATGAAAACGCGGCAAAGACAAGAAGTTTCGGGTATGAATCCTAGGGTCGAGGCCCACACTATCAGCAGTTTCAGGAATGAATCCCAGGGTAGAGGCCCACATTATCAGCAGTTTTGGGAATGAATCTCAAGGTCGAGGCCCACATCATCAGCAGTATTGGGAATGAATCCTAGGGTCGAGGCCCACGTTGTCAGCGGTTTCGGGAATGAATCCCAAGGTCGAGGCCCACGTTGTCAGCAGTTTCGGGAATGGATCCCATTGTCGAGGCCCACACTATCAGCAGTTCGGGAATGGATCCCAGGGTCGAGGCCCACAGTATCAGTAGTTTCGGGAATGGATCTCAGGGTTGAGGCCACACTATTAGCAGTTTTAGGGAATGAATCCCAGGGTCGAGGCCCATATTACCAGTATTTTCGGGAATGAATTTTAGGGTCGAGGCCCACATTATCAGCAATTTCGGGAATGAATCCCAGGGTCGAGGCCCACAATATTAGCAGTTCGGGAATGGATCCCAGGGTTGAGGCCCACAGTATCAGCAGTATCGGGAATGAATCCCTGGTTCAAGGCCCACATTATCAATAATTTCGGGAATGAATCCTAGGGTCGAGGCCCACATTGACAGCGGTTTCAGGAATGAATCCCAGGGTCGAGGCCCATATTGTCAGCAGTATCGGGAATGAATCCCTGGGTCGAGGCCCACATTATCAGCAATTTCGGGAATGAATCCCATGATCAAGGCCCACATTGAAAGCGGTTTCGAGAATGAATCCCAGGGTCGAGGCCCACGTTGTCAGCAGTTTCGGGAATAAAGCCCAAGGAACAAAGCCCACATTCAGTACAGCTCAGGAAAAAATCCCACAGTTAACACAGTTCGGGAATAAAGCCTAGGGAACAAAGCCCATATTCAGTACAGCTCGGGAACAAAGCCCACAGTCAACACAGTTTGGGAACAAAGCCTAGGGAATAAAGCCCACTCTCTACACAGCTCGGGAACAAAGCCCACAGTCAGCTCAATTCGGGAAGAAAGCCCACATGTGGTTCAGGAACAAAGCCCATGGGTCAAAAGCACCTCGCCATCACATTCAACACAGTTTGGGAACAAAGCCTAGAGAAAAAAAGCCCACTCTCTACACAGCTCGGGAACAAAGCCCACAGATGGTTCGGGAACAAAGCCCAGAGGTCAAAAATATCTCACCATCATATTCAACACAGTTTGGGAACAAAGCCCACTTTCTACACAGTTCGGGAACAAATCCTACACTCTACACAGTTCGGGAACAAAGCCCAGGGAATAAAGCCCACATTCAGTACAGCTCGGGAACAAAGCCCACAATCGGCATAGCTTGGGAACAAAGCCCACTCTCTACACAGTTCGGGAACAAAGCCTACCCACAATTCAACTCGGGAACAAGACCTACAATTCAAATCAGGAACAAGACCCACAATCCAACTTGGGAACAAGACCCACAATCGGGAATAAGACCCGCAATTCAATTTGGGAACAAGACCCACAACCAGGAACAAAACCCGCAATTCAATTTGGGAACAAGACCCACAATCGGGAATAAGACCCGCAATTCAATTTGGGAATAAGACCCATAATCGGGAACAAGACCCGTAATTCAATTTGGGAACAAAACCCACAATCGGGAACAAGACCCGCAATTCAATTTGGGAACAAGACTCACAATCAGGAACAAGACCCACAATCGGGAACAAGACCCGCAATTCAATTTGGGAACAAGACCCACAATCGGGAACAAGACCTGCAAATCAATTTGGGAACAAGACCCACAATCAGGAACAAGACCCGCAATTCAATTTGGGAACAATACCAATAATCGGGAACAAGACCCACAACTCAATTAGGGAACAAGACCCTCACTCAATTCAGGAACAAAACCCACTCGGTGGTTCGGGAACAAGACCCAGAGGTCACAACACCTCGCCATCAATCTCAACTCAATTCAGGGAACAAGACCCTCATCTCAATTTGGGAACAAGACCCTCATCACAATTCGGGAACAAGACCCTCATCTCATCAGTAACGGTTCGGGAATGAACCACCTCACATCAGCTCAATTAGGTAATGAATCATAGAGATCGTAACATCTTGCAGGGATGAACTGATGAGTGGTAAATCTATCACTATTTCCCACATATTTAACCTAATATTTTGTACATTTTCTTGAGTTCTGTGAATATTTTGATGTGTTTTGTGTTATTTTGTAAATAAATAAAGTTTCAAGACATTCTTGAGGTGATTTGGAGTAAAACAATGAAAATTAGAAAAATGGAAATTTTGGTAATTTTGGTAATTTGGGCGCGTAGCGACGCGCAAGCCCTTGGCGTCGCGACGCCTAACGTGCACCAAGTCCATGCTAATGTGCGCCGGGTCAACGGGTCAGAATTTGAAAAGTTTGACTTTGCCAACGTGCGCCGTGCCACGTGTCACCATCACAGCCGATCTGCTAGCATGTGACGTGCCACATGTCATCATCCTACGGTGCCGATAGTCTCCATCGCCACGTGTCACTCCACGTGGCTGCCACGTCATCATCAACCAATCACAGTGTGCCACGTGTCACAATTCTATGGTGCCGACAGTCAAATTGCCACGTGTCGCCATGTCAGTATCAATTATTGACTAACTTATCCTTATCTGACACGTGGCGGATAAGAATCTGAATCAGCCAATCACGAGCTGCCACGTGTCATAATAATTGAGCTCCAACCACCTTGCCACGTGTCACCTTATCACATTTTCCAGAATCTGAAGCCGACGAACCAGAGCGTGCCGCATCGACAAAACACGCGTCGCGACACGAGCTTGGCGTCGCGGCGCGCTACCGTTACTGACGCCTATAAATAGAGCTCAGTTTTCTGATTTCAGATGTACCATTCTCTCTAAATTCTCTCATGTAAATATGAAGTTTTCTATCTAGTTTCTTTTTAATTTTAGTTTCATAATTAATTTTAATTACTTTTTGTAATAATAATTTACTTTCTTTATTTTTTACAGTTTTTACTATTTACCATGAGGAGGTAACTTCCCCCTGCTAGGGTGAAAGGTAATTCTCTTACTATTGCTATTTAGATTAATCTCCATTAAATATAATATATTCATTATTTAAAATTTGACGTAAAAGGATACCGCTATATTGGTCGGTTGGTAATTCATTTTAATCTGGTTTAAACCTGACTAATCAAGGATACCGCCAGATTGGTCGGTTGGTAATTAAACTTTCTTACCGCCTATATGGCTGGTTCATGGACAGATCTTTTTACCGCCTTAATGGCTGGTTGGACTTAATTTGACTTAATCAGGTTACCGCCTTTATGGTCTGTTGGTAATGTTATCACAAGTTTATATATTATATTATGGGAGATATCTAAATTAGTAAATAGTAAAAGTTGATCCTTTTACCTTAGCATTTTATTTTATTGTAATTTACTCTTCAGCTTTTACTTTACTGCAATTACTTTTCAGCATTTTTACTTTATGTCTTTTACTTTTAAGTTTTTATTAGCCCTAGTTATGTGTCTTAACTAAGTTAGATATCTGAGGTTGTGATGAATTCCAATATCACCGGTTTATAAGGGTTAAATTATAGTTTAGGTAATATAAAGATTTATTTATTGAGTCTTAATCTTAATGCTTTTTATTAACTAGCCATTAATAAAATTGAACTGGTAAACTTAAAATGAACTAGACATAGGGATTTTAAGTTTAAGACCTTAGACTCAATAGCCCACGATCTTCCTTGAGGATAGATAACCCTTTAATAGATTTCCTTACATGATAGAAATATACCTGTCGGGCGGGGGTAGCCATAATTGGAACTTAATCTTAATGAATCCATGTAATTTGGTTGACATAGACATAGTTCAATTGGGTTATACTGGATATTTGTAGTTGACCATCGGAAGAGGCTTTTAATAATTTATTGTTCCAGGTTAATAAATCAATATTTTACCCAACTATAAGATAACCACTTCATCTTTAAATAATATTGGAAAGATTCACAACCATAGATAGTTTTAATATTGAATTTTCTTAAACCTACTTTCGAACATTTTATTTACTTGTTTTTAAATTTAGAATCGTCACCTTTTTAAATCAATCAAACAACCTGTTAGATACTAGTAATCATTTGACCTCATAAAATTAATAGATTAGGATATTAAGTCCTCATGGGATCGATACTTTTTATACTACTTGAACGATACGTGCGCTTGCGTTATACGCGTGTGTAGCACCGATCAAGTTTTTGGCGCCGTTGCCGGGGACTTATTTATCTTTCACTATTAGTTTAGAGGTTGGATACCTTTACTTGTATCTAATTTCTTTTTACTTATTGTTTTTTTTTCTTGTGTTTCAGGTTCTCAGAAACTTCATGAGACGAACCAGAAGCTTTGAACTTCGACCGCTTGACCCGGAAATTGAAAGAACCATCAAACAGTTGAGAAGGGAAAGGCGAGAAGGCCAAGAAGCTTTAGTCAACATGGAACCTGAACCTTTGGAGGTTGCACCACCAATTTCCATTTGAGACAGAACCATTCGGGTGGTTGACAGACTCATTTCTTGCATTGTACTTCCTCCCTTACCAGCAAATGCGAGAGACATCAAAACATGCATTCAGATGATTCAGCAGTCAGTTCAGTTTGTGGGGAATGCAACTGAAGATCCTAATGCCTACATCAGCAACTTCCTGGAAGTTTGCGGCACTTTCAATTACAACCGAGAAGCTGAAAAAGCAATGAGATTGCGTGTTTTCCCATACTCCTTGAAGGACAGAGCTAAAGCTTGGCTACATTCACTACCAGCAGGTTCTATCACAACTTGGAACACTTTAGCCACCAAATTTCTTGCAAAGTACTTTCCACCAGCCAGAACTGGAAAACTGAGGAATGACATCACATCCTTTGTACAACAAGACTCAGAAACTCTCTACGAAGCTTGGGAAAGGTACAAAGATTTGCTCCAAAAATGTCCTCACCATGAGATTCCAAAATGGCTTCAAGTCCAAACATTCTATAATGGACTTTCTGGAATAATGAGAACCACAATCGATGCTGCTGCTGGAGGAGCTTTAATGGCGAAAGGAGAAGATCAAGCCTGAGAACTAATCGAAGAAATGGCCAACAACAATTCCTTGTGGCCAACAGAAAGGAGCATGATCCAAAGAATTGCAGGAATTTATGAAAGTGGAGCCAATACAGTAGTCAACGCCAAGCTAGATCAGATATGCAAATTCATGGAGACTCTTACCACTGGATCCACAAGTTCACCATATGGAGAAGCACCAGAGTCGAACAACTTAAAGAGACGGTGAATTATGTCAACAATTTCAACAGACAGGGGAACAATCCATATTCCAACACCTACAACCCAGGGTGGAGGAATCATCCTAATTTTTCATGGAGCAACAATTCAGGGCAAAAGAACAATCCACCACCTGGATTCCAACAGCAGAACAATCCACCACCTGAATTCCAGCAACAGAACAAAACAGAGCAGCAAATGAACCAGGAATAGCAGAAGTGCTGGCCCAGTTAAAAAGTACGATGCTATTTCAGAGCCAATCAGCTTCCATCAAAGCACTGGAGAATCAAATCGGACAACTGGCAATGCTCAGAGTTACAGACCGCCAGGTAATCTTCCCAGCAACACAGAACCAAATCCAAGGAACCGAGGGAAGGAGCAATGTCAAGCCATTACCTTAAAAGTGGTACTGAGATCAACAAAGATGTTGGAATCAAGGCAACAATTGAGGAAGTTCCAAAAGATGCAGTTCCACAGATGGAGGAAAAAGAAGCAAAGGAAAAGAACAGATCATTCCACCTCCACCTTTTCCTCACGACTTCAGAAAAACAAACTGGACAAGCAGTTTGCTCGATTCCTGGAGGTGTTTCAAAAAGCTTCACATCAACATTCCATTTGCAGAAGCCTTGGAAGAAATGCCCAGCTATGTAAAATTCATGAAAGACATTCTTTCACGAAAACGAAGATTGGGAGACTACGAGACAGTAGCATTAACGGAAGAATGCAACGCCATCATTCAGAGGAAACTTCCCCCGAAGTTGAAAGTTCCTGGCAGTTTCACTGTCTCATGCACCATTGGAGAACACTATATCGGTAAGGCTTTATGTGACTTAGGTGCAAGTGTTAATTTAATGCCTTTCTCTATTTACAGGAAACTGCAGATTAGAGAAGCAATGCCTACCTCAGTCTCGTTGCAACTTGCTGATCAAACACTAGCATTTCCAAGAGGTGTTGTTGAAGATGTGCTGGTCAAAGTTGACAAACTGATTCTCCTAGCAGATTTCATCATCCTTGACATGGAAGAAGACAAATAAGTATCTATCATTCTTGGGAGACCATTCTTGGCTACAGGTAAAACTGTGATTGATGTGCAAAAAAGAGAACTGACCATGAAAATACAGGACCAAGAAGTTACCTTTAATGTTTTCAAAACCATGAAATTCCCGAGTGATGAAAAGGAAGAAGAATGCTTCAGAGTTGATGTTGTTGACAGTATCGTTCAGGATACTGAGCCAAATCCCAAAATACACTTGAAGCTTGCATCACCAACATGACTGACAGCGAGCTAGATGCTGAAATCCTGGAATGTATCAACTACCTTGACAAACCATTCCGATTCAAAGCAACCCCACAGTTGAAAGCACACCACCAGAAGAATGAAAAGCTTCGATTGAAGAAAGATCAAATGAAGTTACTTCCGAGTCATCTCAGGTATGCATTTCTTGGAAACTCTTCTGAATTACCTGTTATTATTTCTTCTTCACTAACATTGGAGCATGAAGAAAAGTTACTGAGAGTGTTACGAGAGCACAAGAAAAGCCATTGGCTGGACTATAGCAGACATTCGAGGCATTAGTCCATCATTTTGCATGCACAAGATCCTGATGAACGATGAGTACAAACCCACAGTGGAGCATCAACAGAGACTCAATCCAATCATGAAGGAAGTCGTGAAGAAAGAAATCATCAAATGGTTGGATGCTGGCATCATTTACCCCATCTCAGACATACTTGGGTGAGTCCTATGCAGTGTGTGCCGAAGAAAGGAGGAATTACAGGTGGTTACCAATGAAAAGAACGAGCTGATCCCAACAAGAACGTGACTGGATGGAGAGTATGCATGGACTACAGAAGATGAATAAAGCCACGAGAAAGGACCATTTTCCGCTACATTCATTGACCAGATGTTAGAAAGATTGGCGGGACATGAATTCTATTGCTTTCTTGACGGATATTCAGGATACAATCAGATTGCCATCGCCCAGAAGATCAGGAAAAACCACATTTACATGTCCCTATGGTACTTTTGCTTTCCGCAGGATGCCATTTGGATTATGTAATGCCCGCCACTTTTTCAGCGTTGCATGATGGCCATATTCTCAGACATGCTGGAGTAGAGTATGGAGGTATTCATGGATGACTTTTCTGTGTTTGGAGATTCTTTTGACCACTGCTTGTAAATTTGGAACAAGTGTTACAAAGGTGCGAAGATACAAACTTGGTGCTCAATTGGGAGAAATGCCATTTCATGGTACATGAGGGCATTGTTCTTGGACACCGGATCTCAAAAAGGAATCGAGGTAGACAAGCAAAGATTGAAACAATTGAAAAACTACCTCCACCGACATCTATCAAAGGGATTCAGAGCTTTCTCGGACATGCAGGTTTTTACTGAGAGATTTATCAAAGACTTTACAAAGAATGTCAGGAAGCTTTTGAGATCTTAAAACAGAAGTTGGTCTCTGCCCCCATCATTGTAGCACCAGACTGGACCCTTCCATTTGAAGTGATGTGCGATGCTAGTGATTTTGCTGTAGGTGCAGTTTTGGGAAACGCAAAGCAAAGATTTTCCACACCATTTATTATTCAGCAGAACTCTGAATGAAGCTCAACTCAACTACACAACCACTGAAAAGGAGTTGCTTGCAGTTGTGTACGCTTTTGAAAAATTATGCTCCTATCTGTTGGGTCCCAAAGTGGTGGTCTACACAGATCATTCAGCAATCAATACTTGATCACGAAGAAAGATGCCAAACCTAGATTGATCCGTTGGATACTTCTTCTGCACAAGAATCGACGGAGACAAGAACAGGAAATGGAATCAGAGAATCAGGTCATTATCGTCGAGGCGAGAAAGGAGAAAGAGAAACAGCAGAGACACAAATGATGTTCAATCAAAGAAAATTTTCCAGATGAACATCTGTTTGCCATGAAACAAAGGAAGTCCATTGGTATGCTGACTATGTCAACTACATTGTGTCAGGAAAATGGTCGTTGGAATTGACAACTCAGCAACAGAAGAAGTTCTTCAAAGAAGTCAAGCATTATGTATGGGATGAGCCGTACCTGTTCAAACGGTGTGCTGATCAATTATTGAGACGATGTGTTCCACATGAGGAGGTCAACAGTGTTTTACAGCACTGTCATTCATCACCATATGGCGGACACTTCAGCGGAAACAAAACTGCAGCCAAAGTCCTTCAATCAGGTTTGTTCTGGCCCACTCTTTTTAAAGATGCTTATCTTTTTGCTTTTCAATGTGACAGGTGCCAGAGAAAGGAAATATTTCCATGAGAAACGAAGGACCGTTGCAAAACATTCTAGAAGTGGAAATATTCGATGTGTGGGGTATAGATTTCATGGGACCCTTTGTTCCTTCATTCGGAAACCTGTACATCCTGGTTGTTGTAGACTACGTCTCCAAATGGTTGAAGCAATTGCATTGCCATCCAATGATTCAAAAGTGGTGATCAAATTCTTGAAAAAGAACATTTTCACTTGATTCGGAACACCTCGTGCAATCATCAGTGATGATGGCTCTCATTTCTGTAACAGATACTTCGATGCATGCCTCATATCCAAATACAGAGTTACTCACAAGGTTGCCACAGCTTACCATCCACAGTCAAATGCACATGTTGAGGTTTCAAACAGGGAAATCAAAAGAATCCTAGAAATAACCGTTGGATCAACAAGGAGGGACTGGTCAACAAAACAAGATGATGCATTATGGGCCTACCGGACAGCTTACAAGACACCCATTGGTATGTCCCCATATCGATTGGTGTTTGGGAAAGCGTGCCATCTGCCAGTTGAACTTGAGCATAAAGCGTACTGGGCACTGAAGAAGTTGAATTTTGATTCACAAGCTACAGGAGAGAAAAGACTTCACCAACTCTACGAATTGGAGGAATTTCGCCTACATGCTTATGAGAATGCCAAATTGTACAAGGAAAAGACCAAAAATGGCATGACCAAAAAATATTGCACAGACAGTTGGAACCAAGGCAGCAAGTGTTGTTGTACAACTCGAGGTTGAAACTTTTCCTTGGAAAGTTGAAATCTAGGTGGTCAGGTCCATTTGTGATCACTCAGGTTTTACCTTATGGAGCTGTTGAGTTACTGGATCCCAATACCAACAACACATTCAAGGTTAACAGTCAGCGTGTCAAGCACTACTGGGGAGAATCATTTGAGTGACAAAAAGAAAGTGTCATACTTTTAGATCCAGCCTAATGTTCAAGAAGTCACGTCTAGCTGACGACTTTAAACTTAGCGCTCGCAGGGAGGCAACCCATGCAATTTTTGTATATATTGTGATTTGGTGTGATTAATTTGGTGTGTTTATTTAGCTTTTGCAGGTTAATTTATTTCAAGATGGAAGAAGCTCTAGCAAATCTTCACAAGCAATTTCCTTCTATCCCTCAAAAATCTCTGATGAAAGTTTACAAAGCTCGCTTGGAACAGATGAGACTACTAACAATTCAATGTGCTTCTAATGACATTCGTTGGGTAATTAAGCACGAGTCCGATTGGCAGGTGAGTCTTCTGACTCTTTTATTTCACATCTGCCTGGTTTTGGAAGAAGCACCTATGCAAAGAAACGTAGAGCTAAGCAAATGGGTGTTTGTTACAAATGTGCACGCTGGAATTGCAATACTCGTTGTCGTTCTTTAGGAATGATGTCTGATAATTGCGAAGATAAAATTAAATTCATTAGGGATGGCTTGAGTATGGAGTCTTTAGATGATATATCTTCGACTCTTGAGACGCATCCCAGTGGATATGTTCACATAGCCTTCGCAAATTACATACACAATTTCAAAAAGAAAGACAACAATTAAGTCTTGGGAATCTGACTAAAAAAGACTATGTTTGCCAATTTATAAGAAATTGGATGGGAAGCTTGTCCCTGACGCATAGACGTTTCAAGCTGTAAATTCTTTTACATATATATATCTCTTTGTCTTTTCCTAATAATTGTGATTTGTTTTGTTTTTTCTTTTATTTTCTCCGATATGATCCATACCTTTTTGACTATCACGATTCATTTTACTGTTTAACTAATAATAATAATTCATTTGACAGATACTAGTGCTATTATTACTCACCATTTTCAGGTATTATAAATTCAACTAATCATTGCATTTTTGAAGACATCCAGAGTAAAACATGGAAGCCACTTCAAGAAGACGAGTTGAAAACATCTGTGTGTTTTGCGGTAGTAGTGTTGGTACTAAACCACAATACGTAGAGGCAGCATAGGAATTAGGTCGAGTCTTAGCTGCAAGGAATATGCACTTAGTATATGGCGGAGGCAATCTTGGACTAATGAGGATCGTTTCAAAGGCCATACAGGAAGGATGTAGTAATGTTTTAGGAATCATCCCAAAATCCTTGACAGAGGCAAATCTTATTGGATCATCAAACGGAGAGGAACTGATCGTGCCAGATATGTCTGAATGACTGGTAGAATGATTAACCGTGCTGATGCTTTTATTGCTTTGCCAGGTGGCTTGGGCACATTGGAGGAAATTTTTATAGTGCTATCTTGGGCGAACTTGAACATACACTAGAAACCAATTGGGCTATTTATGTTGATGGATTTTATGATTTTCTTTGTGTGTTTCTTGATGATGCCCGAAGAAATCGGTTCGTGTCAAAACCCTTAAAAGAACTACTCTTTACTGCCAGAACTGCTCCGTATCTAATAAACCAACTCTTAGCCTATGAACCACAAGTTGACCCTATCCATTCAAAGATAAATTGGTCCGAGGACGATCATGGTAAGAGGCGTCGTGTTAATCTGGATCTTAACCTTTAACTTTTCGTGTAGAATTTTAGCTAACCAGGTACTATCTTCTAAACTATTCTTCTACTGTTTAAGACATTGGGGATAATGTCTCATTTAGGTTTGGGGGAGTGAATTAGTTGATTAGTATCTTCTTTTTAGTTGTGTGTTGTTTTTATTTTTGGTTCAAAATTTTTCGAAAAATACAAAAAAATTGAAAATTTTTCAAAAAATTACAAATTTTTTTTGTGTTTTTTGTGTTTTTATTTTGACTAAAAAGGTGAAATTGGTAAGAGATAGCTGAGTAAGGAGTTTCCACTCCTGAGACGTATCTCAAACCTATTTCGAAATAAGTTAATTTTTGTTTATTTCCTTTTGAATTATTTAATTTGTGAATTCTCTATAATACTGATTAAAATGGATCTTCATATGCTCAGTTGACAGGTATTATCAACATGCATAGTAACATACGGACATGAACTGTAATTGAAAGTTTGTAATATTTCAGTGCTCTAGTTTAATTGGAGGAAGCATCTCAAAAATCAATGGAGTAAAAAAAAAATATGAGACCGAGTTATTAAGTCTGTAAGGGTGTTTTTAACACCTAGTGCCCTAAAACCAACTGGTTTGGGAGTCACTGGCCCAAAGCTCACTACATGGATCAAAGATGCTGCAAAAATATATATATCTGAAGTCTGAGTAATTAAGTCCGTAGGGGTGTCTTAACACCTGGTGCCCTAAAGCCAACTGGTTTGGGAGCCACCGACCCAACACTCACTACATAAATGGGAGATATTATATATAAATAAAAAAAATCATAGAAAAAAAATCAGAAAAATCAGAAAAATTATTCCATTTTGCAAAAAGATGTGAATTCTGATAAAACTTTAGGACACAAATATTACTCTCTTATCAACTGCACTTATAACTGTTGTGGGCAATGATGAGTTGTTTAAATATTATGTTGGCTGTGTATATGGAGAATGGAAATATAATCGGAGAATGTACTTATTCAGTAATTTAGAAAGAAACAAAAAACAACTAGTAACTTGGAGTAGAAGTTTCACCTGATTAGTCACTAACTTCTTTATTCTCTTTTCTCTTGTCTTTTTGCTTTGTGCATTAGTTTCACTACCTTTTTACTTTTATAAAATGTTTGTGGGTATCATTGTTGTAAACCCTCACGAGACTACAACTCGTCCACTAGGGACACCTAGGGGTTTAAAGGCTTGTTGCATACGCTAAATGCAACCGTGATCCCTACGAAAGTGGCTTAGTTAAATTTTATTATGTTATTTTATTGTGTTTTGCTCGAGGATTAGAAAAATGTTAGGTTTGGGGGTGTGATGAGTGGTAAATCTATCACTATTTTCCACTCATTTAACCTAATATTTTGTATAGTTTCTTGAGTTTGTGAATATTTTGATTGTTTTTGTGTTATTTTGTAGATAAAAAATAAAGTTTCAAGACGTTCTGGAGGAGATTTGGACAAAACAGTGAAAATTGGAAAAAATGGGCATTTGGTAATTTGGGCTCGTCGCGACGCGCAAGCCTTTGGTATCGCGACCCTAACATGCACCAAGTCCATGCTAACGTGCGCCGGGTCACGGGTCAGAATTTGAAAAGTTTGACATTGCTAACGTGCGCCGTGCCACGTGTCACCATCACAGCCGATCTGCTAACATGTGCCGTGCCACGTGTCATCATCCTATGGTGCCGACAGTCGCCATCGCCATGTGTCACTCCACGTGGCTGCCACGTCATCATCAACAAATCACAGTGTGCCACGTGTCACAATTCTATGGTGCCGATAGTCAAATTGCCACGTGTCGCCACGTCAGCATCAATTATTGACTAACTTATCCTTATCTGACACGTGGCGGATAAGAATCTGAATCAGCCAATCACGAGCCGCCACGTGTCACAATAATTGAGCTCCAATCACCTTGCCACGTGTCACCTTATCACCTTATCCAGAATCTGAAGCCGACGAACCAGAGCGTGCCACTTCGATAAAACACGCGTCGTGACGCTCGACCCTACTGAGCATATAAATAGAGCTCAGTTTTCTGATTTCAGATGTACCATTCTCTCTAAATTCTCTCATGTAAATAAAGAGTTTCTATCTAATTTCTTTTAATTTTAGTTTTGTAATTAATTTTAATTACTTTTTGTAAAATAGTGTTTTACTTTCTTTATTTTTTTACAGTTTTTACTATTTACCATGAGAGAGGTAACTTCCCCTGCTATGGTGGAAGGTAATTATTTTACTATTGTTATTTAGATTAATCTCCCTAAATATAATATATTCATTATTTTAAAATTGAATGAAAAAAAGATTACCGCTATATTGGTCGGTTGGTAATTCATTTAATCTGGTTTAAACCTGACTAATCAAGGATACCGCCAGATTGGTCGGTTGGTAATTAAACTTCTTACCGCCTATATGGCTGGTTCATGGACAGATCTTTTTACGCCTTAATGGTTGGTTGGACTTAATTTGACTTAATCAGGTTACCGCCTTTATGGCCTGTTGGTAATGTTATCACAAGTTATATATTATATTATGGGAGATATCTAAATTAGTAAATAGTAAAAGTTGATCCTTTTACCTTAGCATTTTATTTTATTGTAATTTACTCTTCAGCTTTTACTTTACTGCAATACTTTTCAGCATTTTACTTTATGTCTTTTACTTTTAAGTTTTTATTAGCCCTAGTTATGTGTTAACTAAGTTAGATATCTGAGGTTGTGATGAATTCCAATATCACCGGTTTATAAGGGGTTAATTATAGTTTAGGTAAATATAAAGATTTATTTATTGAGTCTTAATCTTAATGCTTTTTATTAACTAGCCATTAATAAAATTGAACTGGTAAACTTAAAATGAACTAGACATAGGGATTTAAGTTTAAGACCTTAGACTCAAAGGCCACGATCTTCTTTGAGGATATATAACCCTTTAATAGATTTCCTTACAGGATAGGAATATACCTGTCGAGCGGGGGGGGTAGCCATAATTGGAACTTAATCTTAATGAATCCAGGTAATTTGGTTGACAAAGACATATGTTCAATTGGGTTATACTGGATATTTGTAGTTGACAATCGGAAGAAGCTTTTACATAATTTAGTGTTCCAGGTTAATAAATCAATATTTTACCCAACTTAAGATAACCACTTCATCTTTAAATAATATTGGAAAGATTCACAACCCTAGATAGTTTTTAGTATTGAATTTTCTTAAACCTACTTTCGAACAATTTTATTTACTTATTTTTAAATTTAGAATCGTCCCCTTTTCAAATCAATCAAACAACTGTTAGATACTAGTAATCATTTGACCTCATAAAATAATAGATTAGATATTAAGTCCTTGTGGAATCGATACTTTTTATACTACTTGAACGATACGTGCGCTTGCGTTATATGCGTGTGTAAGCACCGGTCATGAACCTTAGGGGTCGCAGCACCCACCACCAGATCAACTCAGTTCGAAGCATCTCGCAAATCAGGCAAGTCAGGCAGCAGCTGGCGAGCCAGGTAAGTAAAAATGTATTGCAAATTGATAGGATTGTCATTGTCACACACTGCACAAGTCCCATCAAATTGGGGGCGACTATAGGCACTACATTTTTTGCATATAAGTCCCGATGATGAACCTCGTATGGAGGCACTACCCTTTGAGTTACGGAAGTCACGGGAAACGGACGTCGGAGGGAAAGATCAATACCTTGTTTGATTTTATTCATTTGCTAGCTTCGGGTTCGCTCATTGGATCTTTGTTTTAAAATTTATCCTCGACCCAAAACCCCGTAACCTACACCAAGCCATACACCCAAGCCCACACACCACCAACCACACGCCCAAGCCCACCAATTAGCCATCCTACACGCCCATAAGCCTCCAAGCTCATTAAATCACATCCAAAAATATTCAAACACATTAAACACATGTTAAAATCCCATAAATCACATTCCTAATTAAATTAAATCACATGCCTAAACTAAATAAAATCAAATCAAATCCTATAAATCACTTTCCTAATTAAATTAAATCACATGCCTAAAATCAAATCAAATCTCACAAATTACCTTCCTAAAGTGAATAGATTTTTTCTTTATGACACACTAATTAGAGATACCCCCCATAATTGCATGATACTTTCCCTACC
Source organism: Zanthoxylum bungeanum (assembly GCA_019454045.1). Classification (NCBI taxonomy): domain Eukaryota; kingdom Viridiplantae; phylum Streptophyta; class Magnoliopsida; order Sapindales; family Rutaceae; genus Zanthoxylum; species Zanthoxylum bungeanum. Next base: position 7,549 of record SKCR01054522.1, on the reverse strand, counting down.
CGTACTAGGACAACCTCAACCCTCTCCTATAAAAGACACCCAAACCAAACTCTTAGACCCCTAGCACATTCACGGCAATCCATAAAAGAGATCCCTGAACAAAACGTCTCTCACTTCCCTCTCTCACAAACTCGGCAAAAACCATAACCAAAAAAACCCTAGACTCCTCTCGGAAAACAACACGCACAAGCTCTCAAGTGGCCCACGCCATTTCACCCCTTGTGATGCACTAAATGCCCTAACCGAAAAAGAGACCAAAGAATAGCCCTCAAGTCCACGTCCCTCACACACAGGCCATAAGCCACGTACACACACGACAATCACTGCTCTCCACTCAAACCAACCGAGCAATAAGCCACCAACAGCCCCAAATTACCGGAGTCAACAACCTGAACAACCCCCTCATAAACCGCATAGAACAGCCCCAAAAAACTGCACATAAACCGCGCAACTAGTCCCTACAAACTACACTCAAAATCGCAAGCCAGACCACCGAAAATAGCGGTAAAAAACAGTAAAAGTAGCATATCAAAATAGAGAAAACAGCAGCCCGAAATAGTGAAACAGCGAAGGAAAAAGTTGAACCGGTGAACTGGAGGAGTTGCGGAGCATTAACCCTTCCGACAACCGTGTAACACACTTCCAAGAGGCGACTTAAAAGGTAAGACCTGAGGGCACCCTTTTATTTATTCCCGTTCATTTTTATTAGTATTTCTTCACATGCGTATTGTTGATTCATGTATGTTGTGGCCATTGGATGAATGATTTTGTACATTTGTATTGTCACTATTGTTGGGTGAATGATTGAGTGTTGCCTCTCGTGGTATATCGGATGGAAATCCAGACGTAAATTCCGTAGCCAAATCCGAATAGACGGTAGTGTGGTCTGTACTTGGGATACAACTCCGCGTACCGCTTGGGGAAACACTCGTACATGTGTTTATATGCTTATAGATGTTCTTTTTGTGATCCTGTTCGAACGCGTTATCAAGCGCTACTCGAACGCATGCATTCTGTTTACCATTCGAACGTGTTTACGAACGCTACTCGAACGCGTGCATTCTGTTTACCGTTCGAACGCGTTTACGAACGCTACACACGAACGCGCACGCACTGGACAAATTCATTTATCATATTTTATGCATGTTTGTCTCATTAGTTATTCATTTCCCCATCATATGCTTAGTTATCTATCTTTAATTTTTATGCTTTTACCGTTATTGTTTATTTATCTTTCCGCATTTATTTATTTATATGTTCATGAAATTGTGTGCTTGCCTTTGTGTCGACTTACTTTTATGCATGCAAACTTAGATATAGGTAGTATGCAAACTTAGATATAAGTGGTATGCTAATTTAGATATATGATATTCTTATGTATGTATGTTGCGTAGACTTGGTTATATTATTGTACAAATATGTTCATTACAAGTGGCATAAGTAAGGGACCATTCCGAACCCAACGGTTTGAGGTCTTCCCTTGCGAGGGGTGAGTGCGGTCTTAAATCATTTCCCAGCTCACACTGGATGGAAACTTCATTTTATTTCTCCGGTTTAGTCCCCCGCGGGCTACTCCGTACTCTTGACCGGGCTGCGAGCTTAGAACAGCGTCGCTGATTTCTATGTCCTACAACATGCAAGATAATTCAAATAATATGCAAGTTTGCACACCCATAAACGTAAATAGAAATGAAAGAAAATGCATAAATCCACAAGTATATTAAACAAAGACAAGTATATTAAACAAATAAGTGTGATAATGTAAATTAATAATAACAGTAAAGGCGTTAATATTAAAGAGAGATATTTAAGCACATGATGCAAAAGAAATAACCAAGAGGCAAACATGCATAAAATATTATATTAGAAAGAGTTGTCCAATGTGTGTGCGTTTGTGTAGCGTTCGAAAATGCGTTCGAACGGGGTGGGATATGATGCATGGTAAAACATAATGCATCCGTTCGAGTAGCGTTTGGAAACGCGTTCGAACGAGATTACAAAGTGGCATCTATAATGACATAAACACATGCGTGAATGTTTCTCAAATGGTACGTGGATTTGTATCTCAAGTACAGACCGCACTACCATCCATTCGGATTCGACTACGAATTTTTGTCTTGGTTTCCATCCGATATACCACAAGAGGCAACACTCAAGCATTAACCAATTCAATCATGGAAATAAATATAAAGTGATGCTAATAGAATGAACACGGAGCGATAACTAAGAAATGGCAATGGAAAGGCGTATAAATAAATAACACGATGGGAATGCACGATGATGAATACGATAAATAAATAAAAACAAAAAGGGAAAAATAATGGTAGAATAAAAGAAGAAGAGATGCGACCAGGAGACTTGTACGACATCTATATGGGATCTTGTATGCCCGATTGCACGTATTTCACATCCAACCAAGCATACCTTGTCCGGCGTAGTAAAATATCGTGGCAAAGGCTGCCTTCAGGCAATTCCCGTAAATTGGGTGACCTTTAATCCGACGTAAGTAGCCCATGCGCACTAAATAACGATGCATAAATAAATAAAGGAACAACAAGAAATGAATAACGGAATAAAAGAAAAGAGATGCGACCAAGAGACTTGGCTGACATCTATATGGGATCTTATATGCCCGGTTGGACGTATTTCACATCCAACCAAGCATACCTCATCTGGCGCGGCAAAATATCATGGTAAAGGCCGCCCTCAAGCTTTTTCCACAAATGGGGGGACCTTTAATCCGACGTAAATAGCCCATGCATACTAAGTAACGATGCATAAATAAATAAAAGAACAACAAAAATGAATAATGGAATAAAAGAAAAGAGATGCGACCGAGAACCTTGGCCGACATCTATATGGGATCTTGTATGCCCGGTTGGACATATTTCACATCCAACCAAGCATACCTCGTCCGGTGCGGCAAAATATCATGGTAAAGGCTGCCCTCAGGCATTTCCCGCCAATGGGTGGACCTTTAATCCGACATAAGTAGCCCATGCGCATTAACAATCAGCGATAAATAAATAAATAATGAAATAACAGGCGGAAAGTAAATAGCGGAATACTAAACACAAACAATAAATGAACAAAAAAATTAAATAACAAAATATTAAAGAAATGGGCCCTCGGGTCTTACCTTTTAAGTCGCCTCTTAGAAGCGTGTTATGTAGTCGTCGGAAGGATTAGAGCTTCGCTCGCTTATTTAATAATTTTGTTCACTGTTACACTGTTTTGAGCTGCTGTTCTCTGTTTTACTGCTGTTTTGGGGTTTTTTTGGCTGCGATTTTTGGTGTTTCAGGGACTGTTTTTGGGTGATTTTTTCTCGGTTTGTTGGCTGATTTTTGGATTGTTTAAGGATTGTTTTGGTTAACTGTTTTGGCTGTATTTGGGGACCATTTTTGGGTGTTTCAGGGACTATTTTTGGTCTCAGTTTTGGCTGTCAGTTGGGTAGATTTTCGGTGAGGGTTAGGTTGTTTTTGAATTTGGTGAAGGGTTACTTGTTTCACGTGTTTGTATGTGTGCGTTATTGCTGTTACCGAGTGTGTGTGCTTTGAATGTTTAACATGTGGGTTGGCTGCCGAGTGTGGTTAAGGGACGTGAGGGCTGCTTTGTTGATCACGTGTTGGTTGGCTTAGAGGACGTGGGTGGTTTTTGTTGTGTGAGTCGGTCGGTGGCATGCTTTTATTGTTCACGTTCATGATGGTTTATTTGTTAGTTAGTGGATGGTTGTGGCTTGTCATTTATTGATTTTGTGCTCGGTCAGTGGGGTTGGTGTTTGTTGTTTGGCCGTGAGAAGAGAAAGATGGAGGTTGTGTGTTTTAGAGGTCTGTTTGAAAATGATCCCCTAGGGTTTATATTTTTGTGTTTTTACCGAGAGAGAGAAGAATGTTGTGAGTTGTGTGAATGGTTTAGGGTTTCTTGTGCTGTGAATGAGATAAGGGAGCCTGTTGAAGGTTAGGGTTTTTTTTTTTATTTGTGGCCAAGACAGATGAGATATATGAGAGAGGCGAGAGAGGGGGCTTAGGGTTTATGTTTCTATGTTTTTACCATGTGAGGAGTAAGAAGAAGGGAGGGGAGGCCGTGTGAAAGATCAGAGAGAGCCTTAGGGTTGGAATTGTTATCTTTTAAAGTTGCAAGCTAGGGTTAGGGTTGTGCTTGCGTTTTCATAAGTAGAGAAATAAATCATACAAATAAGGGATGTATTTTATTAAATTATTTAAGGAAATAATTTTTGTAATTTTGGTGGGGATTGGATTCAAAATATTTTTAAATTTGGAAGGGGATTTGAAGGGATTTGGCATGTGATTAAAATGTCTTGGATTGGGCTTAGGCGTGTGGGCCTAAAAGGGTTGCATGGATTTTGGATGGGCGTGTATGAGTATGTGGGCTTTTATGGGTTGCGGGGGTTTTGGGCTGAGGGTAATATTTAAATCAGAGATCAACTAAGCGAACCCGAGGCTAAACAAATGAGTTGAATTTGATAAGGTATTAATTTTTGAATTTTTCCTTCCGACATCTGTTCCCGCGACTTTCGCGACTTATCAGGTAGTGCCTTCACACAAGGCTCATCATCGGGCTTTATGCAAAAATGCAGTGCCTACAGTCGCCCCCACTTTGATGGGACTTGTGTACTGTGCGACAGTGACAATCCTATCAAAGTCATGCATGCATTTTTACTTACTTGGCACGCCAGCTGTCACCGAACTTACCTGTTGTTTTGAGATGCTTCGAACTGAGTTGATCTGGTGGTGAGGTGCTTCGACCCCTGGTTCATTCCCGAACCGTTACTTTGAGAGTTGATTGTGAGGTGCTTTGACCCTGGGTTTTGTTCCCGAACCACCGAGTGGGTTTTGTTCTCGAACAGAGTTGAGTTGATGGCGAGACGCATTGACCCCTGGGTTTTGTTCCCGAACTACCAAGTGGGTTTTGTTCCTGAACTAAGTTGAGTTGATGGCAAGGTGCTTTGACCCATAGGTTTTGTTCCCGAACCACTGAGTGGGTTTTGTTCCCGAATTGAGTTGAGTTGATGGCGAGGCGCTTTGACCCCTGGGTTTTGTTCCCGAACCACCGAGTGGATTTTGTTCCCGAACTGAGTTGAGTTGATGGCAAGGCGCTTTGACCCCTGGGTTTTTTTCGAGAACCACCGAATGGGTTTTGTTCCCGAATTGAGTTGAATTGCTAGTGCTTTAGTTCTTTTGACTCTTCGATCCACTGGGGAGTTTGTTTTTTGTTTTTTTTTTAGGATGAGGTGCCTCGACCTATGAGATTCTTGATTTAATTGCTGATAATGTGGTGTGGCACTTCGCCTCATGATCCTTCCTCATTCTCGAGGTTGTTCTCCATCCTTGGGGTTGCTCGCCTTTTCCGCTTTTCCTTTCTTTCAGAGCGTGCAACCATAAAATAAAAATTATACGTATATGACATGTATGCATATATGCATGGATGCATTTCCTATTCCGATGGGTTAGGCCTTCCTTGTGCTTCTTTGGCATCCTTCGCCTATTAATGTCTTTGGTCACTCCATAGGCGTGCTTACAATTTTCTTCTGTCAATTCTATCCCGCTTCTCACTTACAATTAAAATTCCCTTGGGGTTTTCACATGTACGAAGATTAAATGCATTCATCTATGTGAGTTAATGTCAAATAAGCTCATGTCACGCATGTTATGATGTAAACTAAAAAACTTCGAGCAAGTAAGCAAAACAATGTCTTTATGACTAATAAATGCAGAACTACAAAAATAAACTTCTTCGTCATATGTTGCCTTGTCTTCTTCAGTTTTATTGGTTTCTTTGAGCGTCAGATTCTCCTACTGCAGTAATTCTTCTTTCTATCCATTCTTCTCTTTGTCACTGCTCGAGAAGTTTTCCCAAGAATCTATCTCCTGTTCCGTTTCATCTTCACTATCATTGTCCCATATCCCTATGTAGGAAGCTTGGTGGTTGAAGGTTTGGAGGACAAGTCTTTCGGGTAGGCCGGAGTTAATCATGTATGTGGGTGGTGGAACGGAGTAGTAGTCAGGTAGAGGGTTTCTATGTGTGTTGGGTTGTTCTTTTTCTGGGTCGGGTATCTTATTGGCTTCAATGAGGTTATGGATCTCATGCCTGAGGCGGGTGCAGTTGTCAGTCTCATTGCCTTTTTGTTGGTGGAAGTGGCAGTATAAGTTTAGGTCGAAGTAGTGTGGCATAGGGTTTGGAATTGGTCTAGGTTCTAAAGGTTTCAAGAGTCATTGCCTCTTCAGCTTTTCTAACACCTTTGACAAAGGTCTACCCAAATTGGAGAATCGTCTGTTTCCGACAGCAACAACCTCAGCATGAGCGGGCATGGTCCCTGAAGGGCCCCCAATGGCCTTTCTATTCTGGCTATAAAACTTCCGATTCTCGGATTCCTCCTCCTTGATATCCATGACAGTTTCCCTCAACTGTCGAAAATTGCTAATCATAGAGGCCATCCTCCTCAGCTTGTTATAAATAGAGGCCTTGGTGCCCTTAATGATCATCTTAATTTGATCATTCTCTGAGGGCCAAGTCTGCATTTTCAAGAGCTGGCTTCTCCAATGATTTACATAATCCTTGAAGCTCTCCTCCGACTTATGTTTGGTATTCTCCAAGTCACGGAGCGACAAGTCAATCTCCAAATCTGTGACATACTGGTTCAGAAAGGCCTCTACTAATGTCCTCCAATCATCATTGACATTTCCCTCCAGGCAGTGATACCATACCACGGGCGCCTCTAGTGACATCACAAACATCTTCTGAACCTGACGCTTTGACAGACCTACTGAACTCATCACGGAAATATACTGTCGGAGATGGACCCTCGGGTCCCCGTTCCCGTTGAATTTGGCTATGACAGGCATCTTGAATTAGGAACGCAATTGCTCCTCGAAAATCATCGCATCATACTCTAGAAAATCTTCATGTTTATCCTTCAGCTTGCGGGTAACAGTTCTACCCGATCCCTGAGTTTTTATAATTCTGCCTGAGACCCAGCTACCCTTCCTATAGCATACTCTGCCATGTCATCATCAAAAGTAGGGATCTCATCACTCACCCTATTCGAAGTCTCCTCACGCCTGACATTCTCATTGTTTTCTATTCCCCCTACGCGAGGCACTATCAAACTGGCCACGATGGTGGTCAAAGCTTGCAACTGCTCAGTAATCTTAGTGATGTTGGTCTCCAACTGATCCAAGCGGGAACCTTCATTATCTGACTCACTCATGTTTGCTAACTATTTTTTAACGAGTCTTCCTTCTTCTCTAACCCAACGGATATCTATGATGGCTTTTAAAACTATGAGTTAGCATGATGCGTGTATGCGTGTGATGCATGTGATTATCAAAACAGAATATATCCTTCCGACCTTATTTCTCCCACACTCGTGGTAAGTCAATTTATGTCCTAGGTATGGCTTATTTTATGCACCAATATGGAGTACACAAAATCGTTCTCTCATATGCTACGGGGGTGAACCTTGGTTACCTCAGTCATTTTCCATCAGTAAAAGACAAAGACCGCCCATTTATAATATCGACTAAGCTTA